>JAHZNB010001361.1:0-13501 GCA_027744295.1 Callyntrura guangdongensis
TATCACCTTCTATCCCAATGTCAATTGGCAAAATGACTACAAAATATGACTTCTAGTTCTTATTTTACTTATAAAAAACTAAATCCATCGCCACCTAATAATGCACTTTGAGCAGAAATAGATTTACACCCATAATAATAGGTTTACTTATAATTAGTTTACAGGTAAAATTTGACGACTTTTTATATTTTGAGTTGTAACTGACCGGGACATTGACATCTTCCTACGAAACATGGCACACATGTGAACAAGGACTGTGCCAACAAAACCCAGTCTTCATTTATAGTGACTTGTGTTTGTATCTGACAAAGCATCAAAAAAGATTTGAAAATACAAGTTTACTTATAATTAGTTTACACACTGTAAATGAAATACTATAATTGTACTATTTACAGTACTTCATTTGATTTACTTGGTACCTTTTTAATTGGTAATGGTGATACAAAAAAATAAGTATGTATAAATGATACATGTTTTGTAAAATGCAATTACACCATATTGTATTTCTGTGATATGTTTAACGTTACTGATTATTGTACTTCACTTGAGAAGTCATAGGTACTTTGTAAAAATTCTAACACAATATATGGTATGTTGATTGATTAATGATTAGTATAGCTAAGTAGTAGTAGTATTAGTAGTAGATTAGTAGAAGTAGACCATGCGCAGTGTTCAACAATTAATAATAATAATAATCAATAATAATTAAAGAGTCATTGCGGGGCAATGTCAAACATAGTTATACTTAAATAAAATATTTGAAAAAACATAAACGCACAATATTGACGGTAAAAATTGTAGTACTACTATGTATTCACAAGTAATAAAAATATCCAATTGCGAAAGAGTTAAGTTTTTGAATATTCGTTTTATTTGTCATTAATCTTTATCACGTCTTTCGTCTCACAAATTATAAATATAAATGGCTTCTACAGTGCACGCCATAGTTTGGAAATAGAAACTTAGCTAACTGCATATATTTAACAGACGTACAAGTTCAGAGCTATAAATAACTACTGCATGTAGTGTAGTACTATAACTATTTTAATTATTAAATTAAATTGCACAAGACTTTTATTATTGCATAGAAGAAAAGGACCAACCAAGCAACTCTGCAAACAAGTAGTATTCACTATGCCTTGTACTATATCTTTTACACTAATCTTCATAACTGCTATTTTAGCAATGGTCGGCATAGTCGGCAATAAAAAACAATAATTACTTGTATGTTTATCAGTCAAAATCACAATAAAACTTCCTATGAGATAATAATGTTATCTTCCGGAAAAGGCATACTAGAGTGAATGATATATGTAATAGAAAAAGCACACCCATACAAACCAGATCTTTAAATATTGTTGCCTTATGACTATAAAATCGTCTGAACTGATGAAACAGCCAACTTAACGTAATTTCAGTCATTTTTACTAAAATAAGTACCAATCCATTTCAGCTTTTGCTGTTTCAGCCAAAAAGGTTATGTCATAATTTAAAATTTTTGCAAACAACAAACTTGGTACCTGCCACTGCTATTACCCATTTATAGTCATAACCACGATATGTGATTAATCGCCTATGCATGTAATTACTATTCAAGCATTTTTGACGTCATGTGAAAGTGACACCACTGGCGTTTACGGCGTCGTCGTTTTTACCCACTACTTCTACTGCGTCTAAACCATGGGCTTCACTACTTCCGTCACTGGAGTAGACAGTATCTGAACCAAATCCTTCCAGAGAAGCGTTGTCCCGCATAATTCTATTGCCGCTGCCGTCATCAGCCTCTCCTCCACTGGCCAACATGTCATATTCCTCAGAAAAACTTTTACGAGCAACAAACTCGTCTTTCTCTAACTGTGTTGTAAAATGCGTGAACCCAATGGACTGGAAGAGTTGGTTCACTTGCCGTATCACCTGCTGCTCATTTGCGTCCTCTGTTGCCTGAACATGGATAGAGCCTGTGAGGACGTTGGGGGCGTGACTCCAAAATCGGGCGTTTCTATATCCTTTCACTCCTTCCGAGGAGAGAATTTTTAAAACTGACTGTTGAAGATTTTTCTCCATTCCACTGGGCACCTGTTTAAGGATAATGAAAGTGGAAAGTAAAGTAGTATTAATTTTTATGTGAATTTTTTATTTCCTAATGTGAAATTTTATACACATATTGTTACTTACAGTAAGTAAAAGTATTTTAGATGTTTCCTTCAGTAAAGGAACAACGCTCACGACAATCAATGTTGCAATTATCATTGAGCAAATCGGATCAGCTATGAGGATATCGTAATTTTAAATAAACAGTTATTTGTAATATATAATGTTGCACGACGCAGTTGATATTAATGTGGTCCACAACACAACTTCATTAAATTAAAACAATAATTAATTTGTACCTTTCACATTAACATTGTACGAATGACCATGTTCGTGATTTAAGCCGCAACTAGTCCGGAACGTATAAATTCCAACGAGGTTCACTACAAATCCCACAATGGAAATTGGTAGTAAGCGATGAGCATCAACTCCAGGAGGATCGTACAGTCTTTGTAATGATTCTACCATAATGAGTGAGGCGATGACTAGGAGAAAGAACGAGTTGAGAAAGCCCGATAGCACTTCTATCCTGGCATAACTATAAACAAGATAAAATACAATCAAAGTAAAATACCTCTACATTTTACATTATTAAAAAAGGAACGATCGGTGTATTTTTGCGACTCATTAACGTTTTAAAGTGCATGCAAGGTTTCATACCCGAAAGGATAGGTTTTACTTGGCTTCCATCTGCATATAACGGAAGCACTCAGCCCAATACACAAAGCCATCGAGTCAAAAAGCATATGAAATCCGTCTGTTATCATTCCCAAACTGTTGGTTATCGTCCCGTACAAAAACTCGACACCGGTGAAAGCTAGGGTAAGTACGGAGTAGTAAAATAGCTTTCGACTGATGGCGTCCTCTTGAATCTGCTTTAAGATGGATGAGGTTGCCTTCAGCATATTTCTCCACAAAGGAACATACGTCTCTGCAGAAAAGTGGCTGGAGAAACTGAACAAAGGAAGACCGTCCGAGGAGTAACCCACAAAGGACCCCCCACCGCTCGCCTTCTCCATGGAGGTTAAACTAATCACTCCTGTGTAGTAAGCAACACATTAAGAAAATTTATTCTGTCTGAGTGATGGCATCGTATTTGTATCAGTGCTGGTCATTGTATTGTAGTTATAGCGTACCCAAATAAATCAAGGTAAATGCCAAAAATGTCGGCAAGTTCGGAATTTCTTCGGAAGTCCACAATAGGGAGTACAACAACGCACCAAACATGGAAGCCGTCGTCCCAACTCTTGCAACTTTGCTTGGTTCCAGTCTATCATTAAATTAAGTCACGAATAAGTTGTGGTACGAGTGGTTTCTATAGTCGAGTGGAGCCACTAAATTGCTGGAACTATTTGCATAGTATGTATAAGCATGTACCTTTTGAGACATATCGAATCCACATAATAGTCCATGACAAATCCCAACGTTGTAATCATCGTTAATCTAATTATACTTGACCACACTGGTATCATATCTGCCTAAAGTCAGCATCCGTGACATCAACTCAATTATAAATTAATCATTAAATAAATTAAGCTGCATAGCAATGGCATTTAAACAATCATTCATTCATACCCCAGATAATAGGTCAATCATGAAAAGCAGAGACAGTAACAATCCGGATACGCTAGTCGACAAAGCATGGAGTCGTTTCGATCCTCCCAAGTCAACAGCCAACTTTTTTGAGAACGCTTCAAAACCAATCTTGTAGATTAGGCAAAATACCAATATTAAGATGCCCACCTATAAAACATGTAATTCATTAATTTGTGAATCATGAATCATTTCACTTCCATTTGCAAAAATTATTGCAAATGTAATTTTTCATCATTCCTCGTACACCGTAATTACACCATACAATTTCTCAACAGTACAAATGGTGTCTTTTACTAAACTGGAATCAAACTTATATACATATTAAACGGTAACATTAAAACAACGGCAACTGACAGTTATGAATAAATAAATAATTCTAGTTTTCCTGCTGAATTCTATTTCCCGTATAAGTTATTCGTCTGTGCCAAATTTTATTTACGCAAGTCGCATTCGCATTTTGCACGGTACAAATTTAATGTACACGTTGTAGTGTGAGTTCGAGGCCCGACCAAGACATTTGGTGCTTTCTGTACGATATTATTGTCATTCTATTATCAAAGCACTATATAAAAAAGTGCGAGTGCGACTATATCTTCAACAAATCAAAAGACATTGTTTTTGTAAATGTGAAATGTGTTTTTTTGTAGAAAATAGGCATAAAACGGCACGAGACGAGACTTACCGAGTTTGCAGATACAAATGATTGTTCTGGCTCCGTGGAATCGGGTAGTTTTGTTGGTCGTGCCACTGCTGATGGGGTAGCCTCCAGGATAGGAGCATTGTCATCAAATAGTAATAAAATCAATATTCCAGTAGCAAATAGTACGCTTCCACGTAGTTTTATCCCAGATTTCGCTGGAAATAAGGTAGAAGTAGAAAAATCTCAATCATAATAGTAAAATTAATAGTGTAAAATCAAATCATTTTCGTGTCCATACATATAAAAAGTCCGGCCACGATTCCTGCTAAGGTGAAGTTATAATGTGATGCTATAAGTACAGTTCGAAAAGCGCCACAGTACTGCAGACCAGCCATCCAAAGTAGTAGAAATGTCAGGGATATGCCTGCATGTCGGAAAATTCTAAGCCAGTCCCGGCGGGAGATGCTGCTTTTGTTCCAATTGGAGAATGGCTTTTGTATAATCACGTATATAATGCCCGAACTGCAAGTCAAAGTTCAAATGTTAGGTTTTCGATATTATATGTCAGTTATTCAATGCCAAACATTTGTTATGCTAACGCTTTGCCGTTGTTTTTTGTTAGAATTAATTAAAATATGTTTTTAATTTACAGAATCTGAATGACGGTAAGAACTTGAATCAGTGGGCTCCATGTTCCAAATACTACGCCTGTGGGTGGTGAGTGATGTATAAGCGAAACGCTTCCTTGATTTAATTGAAGGAAGTCGAAAAGAGAAAAACAGGATAAAGCTGATAAAACTTTACAACCAGCCAACAAGCTGAAGAACCAGGGCGTTTTTGACTTGTCGAAAAGGCGAGATCTCGGATAACTGGGCATTGTTTCGGTTGACACTGCATTAGAATTGTCCAAAGGTGATAATCCTAGCATGGTTTTTCCTCAGGTACATGAATTTGTTGCAGTACATGTCTTTGCTTCTCTATTCAAAATGAAATTATAATTACTATGAATCATTGAGTTCAATAATTGAGTAATCGTACATTTTTACTTTGCGGATATTATTGAAACTTCAGCGACTATGTTTGTGGTTTTGCTCTAATGTTTGGAGTTTGGAGCATGAATTAGTCGGATTGGATATCGGGATATGGGCTCGTATGACAGCAAGGACCGAGGTAAGTTTCTTGTAATAACTCGGCTGATCATCTAAAATTTGCTTCAGTGCGATACATTTGACAATTGTCTAAAATGTTTGTTTACTGTGTTTAGGCGTAGATCATATGGTTTATTGTTCGCGGCGGAAGAGCAGGTGTACCACTTCAAAAGATATCAACCTTTTTGCGGGAGAGTTGCATCAGCTGCCATGATGTTTTCATACTTCAGCTGATACATTTGTGTACACACATCTCTCAGGCTCAAAAATTGCCTTGCTGCTTGTCAAGACCAGTGGAAAGTGTCAGATACTAAAGATAATAGAAAAGTTGCTGATGGTAGAAACCACGAGGTAACTAACTCACAACAGTGCACACTGTATTTACGCAACTACCTATTTCATGTTGTGGCAAACTCAAAGTGTGGTGTGTGCCTAAGCTGATAATAATATTGTGTATGGTTGTTTGATGCAGACCTCAAACCGCGGTCCGAGCGATGTAGCAGTAGTAGTGGTAGCTTCAACTGCAAGAGGCATCAGCACGACAGACCCAAGCGAAAACATTCCTCTAACTTAGCAACAAAACAAGGTGTATTATAGATGAACTTAACCAACCAGCAGCCCCAGCGACTCTCTTCGGTGCATAGAAGCAAAAGCAAGGGATTTTTCTCAGAGACGTGGTTTTGGCTCTTTTTTCGCTGCCTGAGAGTTAGGTGCTTTGGCTCCTTTCTACTGCTGGTTTCATACAGTGGAAATTGGCAGATCTACAGGAAGGAAAAGGAGCTAGAGCTCTACTTTACTTTTGTAATATAAGAGACGTCATTTTTAAGTTGTATTTGTAGGTTGTATGTTGTGAGTTTCTCTCAAAATTTTAACTATTTCTGTATTCTCTATTTGTAACTAGTCTTCACTTAATAGTAGTTAAGCAATTTTAAGGTTTAGGTACAGTAGGTTTTACTAGTTAGAAAATAATTTATATCCCATTATTGTCTTTCCTACCACCACGTCTTTTCCCTTTTCTCTAATAGCCGAAAGACGTAGTGTGAACTTAATTAAATTACAAAAACGGACTTATTATTGACTGGAGGTGATCTTCCAACCATCAATTGCTACTTAAACACAGCATTATGGACATAATGGATTATGTACCGTACACGGGATTCATGCAAAATGACGAGGAGACGATCGCAATAATGACTAAAGCGGCCACAATCGTTCCAAAAGCTTGTGATATTCTGGGGATTTCTCTTGGGTAAGCAATTTTATTTTGCATAATGAATTACGTTCTTTAATATAGAACGATAATATTTTTGCAAAGGTTTTATGATTCCTAGAAAATTTGCATAAAGTTTAAGAATTAGTCTAGTGTCATCATTCATCATTGTATGGTTGTGATTATCATATCTATTCAATGTTCTTCGTTAGCTGTGACTCATTTATATATGAAGTGCTTGTTTGTAAAACTGAAGTTTAAAAAGAAACCATAATTAGCTGTTATTTTAAGAGTATCACAACGCCTCTCTATCAGAGTTGGTCATTAAAGAGCGTACAGTTGCGATTACCTGGTTGGTAGTTATCAGTTATGAATCACCCATAATAATTTATTGTACATATTCCATGCTTTCTACATTTCCTGGCATGAGGTAATGGTTTTTGTTTAGGCACTGTATACTAATTTCTGCTCACTAATCATAGACAGTGCCTACTTTTCTGATAGGCTGCAATCACTACGTTGCTACAGTCCAGCCAGATATTAACTGCAATTATTCTCCGTTAAATGCTGGATTGGACCATTGTACCTAAATTGTAAGATTAGATAATTTGTTTGTTAATTTAATGTCTCTCTTAAAATGTTCATATTTTTGATAGATTACGGATGGAAACATACTAAGTTTACTGTTCGCTGTGTAAACTTAAAATTGTTTATTGCACTCTTTATTTATGAAATGAACATGTACCTATTTAATTCATTCTTCATTACAACTACGGTACTAGTATAGGTAGTTTTTGTAAAAGCCTAGTACACATTGCGCAAAAAGGAATTTTTTGACAGGTCTTTGCAGCTCTGGCGTTTAAAAAATGTTGTGAAAATGTTTTGATGAGATAGTTGTTGTTATCTTAAATGCATATGTCAAACCTTTGGTTCATGTAATACAAATAATACGCAAGGTTGAAGGTCGTACATTGAAGTATTAAGTGGTCATTTGATCATGACCATACACCACCAAACAACCCATAAAATTGCATGCATGTTAATGTACCAAGGAGAGGGTAATTCATTTAAATGATTTTTACGAATTTTCCCCTTTTAATCTTTTATTTATCAACCATCCTATGTTATACTTAACAGTCCGTGTGTTCTCATTAAAACGATGTGCGGCTTGTGTCGATAAAAATAGAATTATCTCTCGCACTCTTGCAATGGATTAAAAGACATCTGGAAAGCCGTAACGGTATGAAAATCTAGAAAAACTATCAACGAGCTGAGCTGAGACGTGGTTTTAAATGCAAATGTTTTGTATTATTACTATTACTCATATCGACTAGGTAAATTTTTATGCATGTAAAATTGTCGCGCATTAATACTTTTAATATGCTCTATGTACATAATGTACACTTCACGGTGGAGTGTACAAGGACAACGATATGTCATACAATCCCTATCTATGTAATATTATTTGCATGAAAAAAGTTTCAGGAGAGGAAAGTGAAGACCATTTTTGTGTATAAAGTATGAGTATTTGATACAGTCGCGAAACCGTAATTACATTAAGATGCATAGATAACTTTACTTGGTTTACATGCGATGAAATAGTCAAAAAAATTTCGTACAATAGTGTACAAAACAAAGATCAAGAGTTATTGCTTAGAATTTTAACATATGCCTGCTTGGTGTTGATAAGCCAAGCCTATCTTTGTATTTTTTTAAATTGACAACCTCAACAGAGATATTTGTGGTTTTATTGTATATTGCGTGTATTACGACCAGAGAAACGTAGATTACGTTTATTGAACGTGTATACAAACAAAATATTGTTGGAAGTATGCCCAAGTCCTCATTTGCCATATGACGTGTGGGTTGGTTTATGAAATAATATATGTACATACATAAGAACCCAAGGAAATTATGATGTTCAGCAAAGTCACAGATTGTATTTTCTTTTTCTAGTGATTCGGAGAGTGACGATGACACTGCCGATAGGACTGACGACAGGTCCCCTGCCCAACCAACCACAAATAGACGAGTACAACCCAAACCAAAGGCACGGGCTGAAAATTGGGCTCCTTTGGACAATACTGGTGCTTCAACCGAATCTAATGGCTCTGCTGATCAGCCAGGGTGTTCCAGAGATGGAACTCCTATAAATTCCGCCGCCAATGGACCAAAGACCACTACTACTACTACTACTTCTACTCTAACGCGTGATCAAAATCGAATCAAACGAAAACGTTGTGCTAGCACGCCGTCTAGCGTAGGCCAGTCATCCACAGCAAATGGGTTTGCTGATACCACTTCTTCGTCGGCCTCCTCCTCCACTACTACAGGAGAGGCTGGCATTATCCCACCGAAAAGACGAAGATTTCCATCGATCTCACTACCTCCGACTTCCGCCATCTCTCAGTCCAATATGTCGGAACAGGAGGCCAACATTCGAAGGAAGATGCTTGAAGATCTGGAGGTTTTCAACACACAGATAAAGCAGCTAGCTGTTATCGAAAAGACCAAAAACAGACTGCTGGAAAAAATGTTGATTATCTCATCGGCTCTCAAAAATCAAGGACGGGCAAGTCCCACTGCCACCTCTGCTGCTAACTCTCATCAAGACAACCAGTAAAAGCTAGTTAAATAGCGTTGTTCTCATGTGTATTAATTAATAATTAAGAGTAAAATATTATTCACGTTAATGTATTTTTTCCATAAATGCATCTGAGGTTAGATTTCCAAACAAGAAAATGGAGTCAAAGTCGTATTAATTTTTGATGTTTGAGATGCGTTATTATTACAAAAAACCACATTTTTGTTTTTTTCTGTGGATATATTATTGATCCTCTCTCGTCAAGCCAATACATACAATATAATACAGCTATGATAATCGTGTTTTAATGGTATAAAAACGTCAAGTTTAAAAACCAACAAACAAATGTCATATCTAGTTTTAAAAATATTATATATTATATTATTACAGATTGTTGCGTTTTTTGAAACAATATGATTTTTGGTGACTTGTTCCAGTATAAATAATCTCCCTTTGTGCAGATAAGTCATTTAAATAACTAAGTAATACGAAAAAAACTGTTTCAGTTTTGAATGAAATGGGTAAGTACAATGATATTCTATTCGTGGAAAAAACTACAAAAATATACAAAGTAAAGAGTAAGTAGGTAGAATAGTAGAGATGAGGATGATGATGATGATGGAGTCGAAGACATGGCTTGAATGTAGATTTATGATTTACGCCCTTTGGGTGAGACCGTATGAAGTATTTAAACAATTAGCTTTAGGATAGTTAAGGGAAGTAAAAAATGTGAACTAAAATATTGTCGAAACAAATTACAATTCACAACGCAAAACCCACAACTGACATACGACTCATTAAAACCAGCTCGTTATAGAGAATCTTTCTGTCATGTGACTTTATACTACTATATACCATTACTTTAAAGAAACATCAACTTATGTAGCAGTTTGAATGGACTGTTTGTGAGTATGACTTATTCTCTATCAGCTTAAAACATAGTATAAATGAAGGGTGTATTGTATTATTACAAACGTACACTTTTTGCAATAATATTCATTATTGCAAAAACTTATAAATTAAGGTATATAGGAGTAATATGCAGTGGATAGATTACTGACGTCATTTGACCTGTAGACATACTGTGTTTAATTAAAGCATGTTAAGTACTGTTAGGTTTTAAGCTAAACATCCAAAAATATCCATAACTTCGGAAGTATTTATAAGATAAAAATCTTGTGAATGACGAAAATTGAAAATATACAAATTATATATCAAACCAGACAGCGAGGTAAACATCCGGTTTTTGAAAGCTTAAAAAAGATATGCGTTACGATTTTGCAATGGTAAAGTTAACTGATATTATCGGACTTGTCGAAAATTCCAATAAAAGTAATCCTATATAAGTTATAATTACCCCAAACACATTTAATGTATGGCTCTGACTTTATTTACAGTTTTGTGTTCATTATTGCAACCATTTATTTTGCACTTGCATAATGCACGCATACCATGATGAACGCTTGAAGGTCATTTAAAATCGTCAAAGTTTCATTAAGCCAAACATCAATTTTTATGAGATGCTTGTCAGTATCAAGATATGTTAATATTACAAGAGATCAATAATCCAGAATATCGTATGCTGGGAAGATTAATCCTTAATCCCACGTAATCGTATCCACCAAACAGGGGTGGGAAAAGAGGAAGACGAAACTCGTCGCTAGAAATGTTCCTTCATTGTTTAATAACAAAAAATATGAATGCTCAATTTTGAGAACTACGTAAAAGATTTGTTTAATTTTTGCTTGTGCCAAAAAGGTTTTGAGTGTTGGATTGTTCCGGGTCGGTGCAGGTGAAACGTATTCACCTGAATTTTACTACCATACACAATCATCGTTCGAATTGACACATTCTACAGGTTGTTTTATTAATTTTATTTGGAATGACTTACTACGGAAAATCGATTCATTTATTCATTGTTTGTTTACATTTATCTTAGAATAAATATTTTATCCAAATTGTTTATAATACAGACAAACTACTGTGTAGACATCAAAATGATACGGCGCTATAGTATACATCGTTTACCTGT
Organism: Callyntrura guangdongensis; assembly: GCA_027744295.1. Classification (NCBI taxonomy): domain Eukaryota; kingdom Metazoa; phylum Arthropoda; class Collembola; order Entomobryomorpha; family Paronellidae; genus Callyntrura; species Callyntrura guangdongensis. The sequence goes on from JAHZNB010001361.1 coordinate 11,302, forward strand.
ACATTCTTTTGGGTATTCAAATACGGAAGGAAGTTTATACCTACTCAACAGAGGAAGTTTAGTAGGTAAACTAAAACTAGGTAACTAATACAAATCAGGAAATTCAACTTTCCATAAATTAGCACTTGAAATGCATTCTGTAAACCAAATATTAACTTTCCGGGCAAATACGGTCAGTTCTGATTATTTCGCAGCAACATATTTGCTGACAATTTTATACCACTGACCTGAAGCCTAAAGGAAGTAACTTTCCTAAGTTTAATTTAGCTATAAACCAAATAAAACTGTTCCAGAGTATTTATAACGCTTGTGGTACCACAAGAATGTATCAGTACTACATCTCATCGTCTATTACTATACTGGAAGTCTGGAGTGGGGCAGCAAAATATATCTCATATTAACCCTCAATAAAAAACGCCACATTTTTTCAGGAAATTGTGCAGTGACCTAGCAATGACCATGAGTCCTCTGGTTATAATTTTTGCTGTATTAGCATGTATTTATGGAGAGACACAACCTGTAAAGACTACTATTTCTGGAAAACTCGCGTTCAAGCAATGACCATGAGTCCTCTGGTTATAATTTTTGCTGTATTAGCATGTATTTATGGAGAGACACAACCTGTAAAGACTACTATTTCTGAAAAACTCGCGTTCAAAAACGGCACAACCGTCATATTTTCAAGCTTGCTGGATAATTCGGTAAAGTATACAGTAATTGATCGCTGTACAGTTCCCTTCATAAAACTTGGAAATCCAATTTATTTTTTATTATTATTCAATTAATTTTCTTTAGGTAATTACTGTATATAGGTAAAGTATACAGTTGACAGTAATTGATCGCTGTACAGTTCCCTTCATAAAACTTGGAAATCCAATTTATTTTTTATTATTATTCAATTAATTTTCTTTAGGTAATTACTGTATATAAAAATGGCGATGTAACAACTGAACTGTTAAAGAATTCAAAGGAACAGCTATGGACAATAGTTACACATCCTCTCGGTATGAATTGAATTATGTTATTAGTCTACTCGTGTCTGCTTAATTTTTCAGTACGAATCCTTATTATTTTAATGTTTTATAGACCCCGATGCGTTAGAGTTTAAGCAAGCAGTTGTCCCTTACAATATGCTATCAGGATACGAAGATGCTCCCGAAAATCCAGGTTTATTTCCCAGACCTCTGGGTCTCGACGATCGTGGAACTGTTGAAGGCCAACAAACATGGAACATTCTCATCAGAGGACGCTGGTGTTTACAGGCTAATGGGTATAAATCCCAACATTATGTATTTGTTTTGCCCATTTTTCTTGTTTGTTACATTTTCTAAATTCCTACAGAATTGGTCATCCAATGGATATAGAAGACTGCGAAGATTTCACTGCGATGTGGCAGTTGTGGCAAATCAGGGAAGTGTCATAGCGAAAACCTAGTTGTCCGCGCCCACCTTGGTGACAAGATCTTCTTGGGGATCAACAAGGATGTACTATTATATATTTAAAGTATATTTCATCCAAGGGGATCAATGTTTATTTGAAGGAGTCAAATCTGTATAAATTAACTTGTAATTAAATTGCCGTTTTCGTAAAATAAATCATAACGACCTACCATCGGAATTTAAAACACGTATATTTAACCTCATTAATACGTAGGTACTCTAGGTACATGTCGTGCTAATAGATAATTTCAAAAACTGCATGACTGTTAGCAGAAAAATACATCCATGTAACAGGGTGCCACTTTAATCAAAACTCACTATATGACCTGTCATGTTATGATTTAATTAACTTGCCACAGTGTGGGTGTGCGCGAGATATCTTACTACCGTAGCTACTCTTACTCACTAGCTACTATAAAAACGAGTCGTTTTAAACGACTACTACGACGAAATCCACATTTGCCAAGATTGTCCACCATTCGTCGTTAATTATATATAACCTAACCTTATCGTCATTGAAGACAAGGACTTCGATAAGATCATAATGGAGTAGTACGTTAATACCTATTTCAATATCATAAACGTACTTTTATGTCAGAGGAAAGTAAAACAACACTACTAATTTGTTTCATTAATTTAGAGCATTAAAGACTTGATTATGTAAAAATATAAAACTTGTTAACAAGTGACAAAGTGAAAGTTTGAATAATTCTCCCCAAATTATTATGTAAAAATAATTACAGTAGCTTCCATCCAGATTT
>JAHZNB010001362.1:0-13117 GCA_027744295.1 Callyntrura guangdongensis
CAACTTGACGTTTCCTTTCGACATTGCGCCTAACGTAAAACAAAGCACCCCGCGTAGCCAGCAAGCAGCATTACTTAATCTAATTAAAATTTGTTGATCAACCTCAGAATGATATTTACATATCAATAATTACGTAATGTACGTAGAAAATAATAGAAAAAATAGTGGTAACATGGAAAGAATTTCGAGTAAAGACCAAAAAGTTTATTAGAGAATTTACGATTTCTCGCACAAAAGTTTTGACCTGTTTGAATACTTACAAAGTACCGTGTCGTCCTTCCTTTTCCGAATTCACAATCTTGATACCAAATGTATTACACTCTAACATCTCACACCACAAAACATAAAAAAATGTCAAAATGCGACTATTGTTTTTCAAAAGAATGCTACAATGAAACCTACTACTTCTTCTTAGCACTATTAAACAATTTAAGTTTCGACGAACTCTCTCTCTTTATTTACTCTTTATTTTTAAGAAATGAGTCATTAAGGAAATTTTTTAATAAGGAGAATTTCTCTCTGTCTCGCTGTTGGCCATCCTTTTCTGTCATAAAAATTCTGAAATCTTTGCTGAACAAAAAACATCTTGTCTCAAATTCCCCCGAATAACGATCCCGCGATCGTAGTAATTACAACGTTTGCTATTGTTAGAAGTTAGCGGTGATCAGTTTTTTTTTTGTTTTTTTTTTCAGGAAGGACATCATAATTTAAGTTGAATAAAACAAAGTCAAGAATATAAACTTCCATTGTAGACAGTAGAAATTTAGTGGAAATTTCTATCTTTGGTCCGCTGGACGAAAGCAGATAGTTCAGCATACAGTATTCGTGTAGAATAAAAATTTATAGTGTGCACCTCGACATTGCTGGAAACTCAACTTTTACCCAGTAGGAAAAATCTAGTTTCCAGTGAACATGCAGACTCATGTTTGCTAATCCGCCACCAGCATACACGAGTCCTTGGCTAACTCCACGTATAGTTCTTTACAACTCTAATCATCAGAAACTGTGACTTGAACTTATATAAATAGTTTTGGCTTTTGTACCATTCTTAGTTTGACTTGTCAACATTCACAGGAACTATATATTTCTGACAATTCACCCCTGTTTTTGCTAAATTAATTTTGTTTTGAATGTTAAGTAGATTTAATATATTTTATATTATCTAGGATTGGTTTACAAATATTTCAAACTCAAGATAAAATTTCTCTTGATAGGAGTAAAGATTTGCAAATGTGCTATTATATTATGACCACTCAGGAACCAGCTATTGTTGCTTTGGTGTCACACTTTAATTGTTAGATACTGGAATGATGGTGTACACAGTAGGGAGAAATGGGGCAATATCGGCAGTTGTTGCGGACACGGTATATAGTTTAAAGTTTGTATATATCACACTTTTGTTACACGATGTATCATTGATCAGTTACCCGATTATTAAGTTTATTAGTTAAACCCGATTTATGAAATTCCAAATTTATTAAGTGAGTTACTTTTATAATGTTTGAAGTAAAGTTATGGAATCTTGAAAGTCTTACACAGCTGCGGTGGTCGTGATCTGGCATGTATATTTTTGTCCATGGTGGTTCTGAAAGGAGATTTGAATTTTTTTTAAGAGTTAAGAAATTAGAGAATTTTATTCTGGTTATGAGAAAATGACAACTTTTTGATAGGGGAAAAGAATAATCAAAGAAAGATTAGGATTTTTTGAAGGTTTATTACCTGTTTTGGGAGGGATTTCATATCTGTCCGAAATGATAATTATTTTTCTGGGATGATTTTTGAAAGATACATTTAGCGACCTAATTAAGAATTTTAGGAAAAAAGTGTATAACAATTTGTGAATATTTCTTGCAGATACCGGTTATTCTCGGTTGGGTTTTTGTTACAGTATTGCTGCTTATGTCGTTTAGGTATGGCCCACCAATAATGTTCGCTTTATCGAACACTAACGACAAAATTAACATTCTAGGTAAACAAATTAGCAATGAGAAGAACCTTATTAAGCATTAGAATAGATTATTATTTTGAGAAATTTTACCACTACAGAAAATTTTCATTATGTGTTTTGCAGGTGACGTCGAATTTTGGAGCTGGATATATCTGGAATTGGCTGTAATCTATTGCTTGATAGAAGTGATTTCCTTACGAAAACTTATTGCAGCATGTGATACAGTAAGATAATTTAATGTGTACTTCAAAACTGTTTATACGCATTGAGTGTTCTACAATTTGGTTTTACCAATAATTTCTGAATGAAAACTGTCATGTTTACAGAGCTGTGAAGTCAAAGTCGCTGTTAGAAACACTCGCACTTGGCGTAACATGAAGTTTATATTACTAATGTTTTGCCTCGTCCGATTGTCGTGTGGTTTTCAGTTCAGCTTTATGGACCATTATATGGGACTTAGAACAATTTGGGTTATCGTATTGATGGCATATGTGCAGCTTTGTGTAATTACACCAGAAGCAGGCGGCTCAGTTCAAGCGGGCCAGTGTGAATTAGTAGCAGTGCGGTATCTCCATTAACAGTTGCGAGATGTTCATGTCTTAACACATATCGTTACGTTCGCACAAAATTGTGAAATTAGTTGTACTTAAGAGGTAGTTAACCAATGATAACTTAAATGCTTAGCTAGTAGTGCACTGACCAAGGAACATTGTCCAGAGTCTGTTAAATTAGAGGTTCCAATGGGTAAGTAAATATCAATGCGAGTATTGGGTACACGATTCTGAAAAAAATTAATCAAAAATAATTTTTGGTATGTTTGCCCGCGTTTTGAAACGCACTCCTGCCTAGTTGGATCAACTGAGCATGGATTAAATTAGTTTTATAAAGTCTGCGCAACTTAATCTACCCTGAAGCTTCATAAATTTCTTATGTAACTCAAGATTCTGACAAAGGAACCGATTTGAAGAAACCAACAAAAGTTTGGCATCGTGTACGATCCTTACTTATAATTGCAATGGTGACAGCTAAAATAATAGTTAAACATCTGCACCCCCAAAAAATATCTGATCACTGATCTTTAACTTTGAAGATTTTAGAAAAACCAATAAACTGTTAAACACATGCAGCATCTGCGTTGTGTATTGCACATGATTGCTACCTATTATACGAACAAGCCAATATTTTTTGTCGGTTGGATGCCACCATTTAAGATTTATACTGACACCCATGGAATGAGGTTGATAATATCTGAATATCTGTTTAATGGTTTCCGCGTTTAACATGAAGGAAGGGAAGATTTTTGATAATATGACAAATTCCAGGAAAATTATTTTACTAAAAGATTGTTGTACTGTATCTCACAGTCGGATTAGGTTAGGCTATTGGTATTAAATGTACTGAATTTTTAATTTTACTTAGGTAAACATGAGATACTTCCTTAATTCTTGGTAATATCAAAACACGAAATGATTCCATTTTGAAGATAAATGCCAGCTAATAGAATACTGAGTCGCATTGCTACAATTATAAATACACTGCTGACCTTATGGATGTTGCTACGCTTCGTGCTGTATTCTTTGGATGAGCAATAAGCTTGTTATGAACTGGAACTCAAAGGTCTTATCTCCATAGATGATGCAGAAAACTTACATAAGTATAATGTAGTCATTTTGGCTAAATAGTAAACCAACCAGATACTGAGTAGTTCAAATAAAAAGAGAATTCACAACACAACATATTTAGATAAAAAAGAGGTTCGTCCAATGTCAACAATTTTTCATTTTTATTACCAAGTACGACGTACAGCCTTCACCAAATCTTCCGCTTATATTGTGTTTAATTCACACTAAGTTATTATCAAAAAAGCAATGTATCACCTAAAACTATATCTCATTCCTCTGAATAAATACAAAACCTTAACCTGACAAAATACATAACCCCATTTCGATTTTCATTTTTCAATATCTTAAATAAAAACATAAAACTTGTCTGGATCTAGAAATTCCATTTTTTCATTCTATCACTTCCAAATTTTAAAACAAACCTAAATTTTTCTCATTTAGCATTCCCAGAATATAGACAAAGTTCCAGAATCTCGAGATAATTTTCACAACTATTTGACTACTTAGTGATAAATTTTCTCAAATTCCCCAAAACTCTTCAAATCATCGGATACAAAGAAACAGAGATGCGAGATAAAAGTCAATCAAAGAAAAAGAAATTATCACATCTGTATTTTTATCATTCATTACGGCCGATTCATGATACAAGTATGATGAGTTTATGTGCAACAAGATGCTCAAACACAAATATATTTTTTTTCATGATAGCTTCCAATTCCACGAAAGGAGCGTCATTCATTTCAAAGTTATCCAGATATGAAAATGTGATCGTGTAACTACAACCTTACTATGCTAATCTTTGACCGTACTCTTACGGCATTTTGTGCATTTTATTTCTTATAATTGCATCTTTTGCTCACATTTTAGTTGACATACAGACAGGTCTTCAGCTATTCAAAAGGAAATAGCTTAACAGATTTTTTATTAAAATGGTCTGGGTAATTCAAATTGTGTTAGTTTCCAGCTGTTTAGTGGCCCTCTGGCTTAGTTTTGGTTCGTTGATTTGGGACTCTGGCATTAACGAATCGAACTCTACAATAAGCAGCACCAGTGATTCCTCCAACTTTTCTAAGTATAACTTGATTCCAGGTAAAAACTAATATAATTGATAAATATATTCATTCATCCAAGATTCATAAATATTCATAAAGATAAAGAGTAATAGTTAAAATAAAGTTATTTGCGGACATGCAGAACTAATCATATTCGTTGACAGTGCTACAAACAAAATACATTGCTTTTTAGCTCCCAGAAAAAAATTTGATTGTAAAATACGTAAAAATTACAGAACATTTCCTCTGCAAATTTTGTNAAAAAATTGATTGTAAAATACGTAAAAATTACAGAACATTTCCTCTGCGAATTTTGTGCTTATTAAGGTTTCATTTGTCTACAAATAACAATTGGTATTTTTACTGGAACATTAAAATTTGACCTTGGTTTTTTTCTTCTGAAAAGGAACTGTTCGAATTTTTTGCCGAGGAGGTAAACAGTGGTCCAGTGAGCTTAGAAAATGTGTCAAACCCTTAATCCCGGAGGACAGTGATGATGTTGGATAAAACTTCCAAGGACATTGCTTCGGTTTATTTAAAGTTATAAAATCTCTAAGTTTGTCCCTGCTTTTAAGTAATAAATCTTCTAACATTTTTTAACAATTTTCACAATTTTTCAATTCACCAGTAAACCAGGGAATATTACAATTACAATTAGAAGTAGGGTCATTTATTTCGTACGTGCAAGTATTATATATTTCACGTTTGGATTTTCCGGCGAATTCCGGTTACTGGGACCTGGTCCACCAACATTTTACAGGCAATGTAAAATGCAAAGTTTCTTATAAAATACATGACAAGTTTTATATATTTCACGTTTGGATTTTCCGGCGAATTCCGGTTACTGGGACCTGGTCCACCAACATTTTACAGGCAATGTAAAATGCAAAGTTTCTTATAAAATACATGAGACTTTGTATTCTGTACCATTGGCAAAGCGATTTTGAAACGGGTCCCTGATTCCAAAATATGTCAACTTGCATATTCAGTGATCATACATTCAGCCTGGCATGTGTGTAAAAAGGATAACATATTTTTTTACAATAAGTCATTCATTTCAAATCAATTCATTAATAATGCATTTATTCTCTATATGAATGAACAAAGTCCCAGTATAAATTATTCCGTTTTGGAATAAACAAATTTAGTCACCTATTTCCCCAGTGACTGTTTTAACCATCTCCTGCACGATCCTCTATCTCTACCTGGTATTTATTCGGCTTACAACCACTGCCACCAAAGACGATCATCACCACTACCTCTACCCCAAAATAGTATTTTGTTTTGTTTCAAACTTTTATGGTGGTTTTTTCATTTGCATGTAAATAAAGGCACGTTTTTTACCTTTGTTGACTACCAACCGTCGTTAACTTTTGGCCTAAACTGTGTTTGTATAATCTTCTCACATCGATTATGACACCGCAAAACTTCATAGTGAGACAAATAAAGGCATTTGATGGGTATTTGCATTACATGTTCTTGGACTGGCAGCCACCATAAAATATATTGAATCCATGAAAGCGAAACTGGTGAACAGAATATATAATACACGACGCTGCAGAAACTATACACAATATTCTTTCAGTTCCGTAGAAGCTGGTAGCACCAGGCCATGTTTTTATATGTATATAAACATTTATGCACCAGCATACGCTACGGAACCGACCGGGAGGAGGGGGTTGGGGGTCAACCCCTTCCCCCAGAAATTTTACTTTTACATTACAGAATGGGGAACATAATAAATTAAAGGATATGCTTGACCACCCCTTGTTCGCGCTGTTCCGCAGTCACTGTGCCCCAGTTTCTCCAAAGTTTCTCAATGGCAATTGTCGTGACACACTTTAATGTACAGCCCATTTATAAACATTTATTTGATTATGTATGTACCCTTTGTAGGGTTAAAGCCGCTAAACAGTTACATTTAAAAAAAATTACGATCTATTATTTGGTTTCTTGTCGAACTACACCAAAAACCACCCAATGCTCTCAATTTATACTTCACTATCGCACCCATAGCCCGTGGAACAGGGCGATCTGCCTAGCAAATGCCCCTTGAAATAGAACAATTTATATTGGGGAATAGGTAACCTAAATCATGACGTGCCAAACCCTTGTCCTGTTGTCCTCCTATTCTATCCTTGAGTCACTGCCTGAACGGACATCCATCGTCTCCATAAAACGCGTTTGGCAATTGTATTAACAACCCGCGCACCATATTTTTCTGTCAGATTCCGATTCCGAACGAGCTGTTGCTCTTCTCTCTTTCCCGGACTACATACATCACATACATTAATTTCTTGAGAACCAGCAGCAACATCTTTATTTCATTGGAGTGTATTTACTCTTTTCGTCCTTGCTGTCTTTTTGGCTCTTCTTGTACTGCTTGCCTCTTTCCAGGTATTTTTGGCAGAAACGCAGTTTCACTTTCACCACAGCAGTCAACATGCATCGATTTTTCTGGTGCTTGTACATCTGTGCGTGCGGTTTTTCTTACGCTGACATTATCAATGTCTTGTTATAAGTGCATTGACCTAGTATCCTCTTTGCACAAAAAAGTGCATAAATAGGTTATAGTTAATACCATTGGTAATTTTCATATTTACCTCATATTTTTTAACGAGCAATTAATTTCTTAGTTTCGAAACTACCTGTGGATGTGTGGCATTTTAAGTTCAGGTATAAGATGGCGACAATAAATACTAAACAGGTGTGGCGACCAATAGTAAAAGTCATTGGTGTTTTGGAAGCGGTAATCTAATAACATTTTATTTATTTCGCATCAGCGCCCATAAAAATTAAATTTAACAGTGCGGTTAACATTTTTTAGATACGAGTTGCAGCTGAATTGGTCATCTGTGTTGCACTAATTGTTGGAGGATCGGATGTGGGGCGCCATTGAGGTCAACAAGTTTTTGTACGATGACAAAAATATTGAAACCAGTTTCAACATCAGAGATTATGTAACTCCGAGTCCGGATGATTTTTACAAGGATTTTGTGAAAACCAGTGAGCAAATAACGAATAAATTTTTAAGGCGTGGGTTTGTATAAAAATCAGAAGAATTAGAACGGTTAATTGGGTTTTCAGGTACCAAAGTTCTCGTATGGGTGTCGTTGGTCATTACTCTGGTTTTTTGCGTGATTGAAATTTTTGCTGTTTGGGGGCTATTAGAAGCCTGTGAACTGGTAAAAAAGATAACTAAAGACATCACTTTTTCAAATTGAGAAGACGAATTTAATTAACAACTTTAATTTTGCTGATTTTATTGTTTCTAGAGTTGTGACCCTCTTGATGCCAGCTTAAATGCTAGCGTGTGGAAATACACCAAAATTATTCTGTTTGTAATTTCTATAAAAGGGTACACTAATATCCTGCAATGGGGTCCTTTAGGATTAAAGATTCTGGTTGGAACCAAAATCATTATGACGGTTGTAGGATTAATTATTGTCCACATGTTTATTTCGGAACAGGACTCAATTGTTGCATCCCAAACTGATGTTAATGCTAACACAGATCTGGCGAGTGTTGATGTTCACCAGGAGTAGAATTGTAAATTTTCTGTGTGTGGGGCTTATCAGTCAGAAAGTCTGTTTACACAGGTACGATAGCATTTCTTGAGGTTAGAAAAAAATTATGAAAAATACTTTGAATATAACTAAAGAGGCAAGTTACATGGCCCTGTCCTATAAAAGTAATTAAAAATGCAATTCGTTTTAAATTAATTAGGAAAAATGTCACCAGCATTTGAAACTTGTTTATTTCCGGGAAAATGCTAAAAGTATCCACCAATTTAATACCATTATTATTTCACCACTGTGGATTAAATATTTAGCTGTCTTTATGATTAGTAAGTTAGAGGGCAGTGGTAAAAACAATTTGTGGAAAATACAACCCAAGAACTTCATAATCGTTTAAAATACCCTATGGTTAATACATTTAATGAAGCCACTTACAATAGCTAATTAACTGCAATTACATAGCTAATTAACTGTAAAAACTCAATTAGGCGATAAAAAGCCGGCGAGAGAAAGTCTACTAAAGAAAAATTCAAAAATAGAACATTGCTTTTCAGAACAAAGACCATTATAGTTTTAGACTTCGGTGTCCCACACTATCACATGACGATATAATTAAGCAGTTACTAGCACATACGGTAGGCTACATAAGATATACGTTACCTTTCACAGTAAGTGATATAAATTAATTAAATTCCAATATTTACAATAGTTAACTGGTCAAAACTATCTACCACAAGAATATCAGGCACAATTTTGGAAAAATTATTACTAGTTGTATTCATGTAATTAGTATGGAAAATTGCGTGTACATCAATTTAAGAATACCATGTAACGAAATTAATGTTTAGACTTAATTTGCAGGTATTATTTTGTGCACAACAATCCATACTAGTTTAGTAAAAAAATCTTTGGAACAAAAGCATAACGCTAAGAAAACTCCGAAAACTTAACAAGTCGTACATTTTCTAAGCCAAGTTTGAAAATTAAAGAACTTTTTGAAGATATGCTTGGGTTTGCTCTACGGCCGGAGTTATCTAAATCTTCACACAATTAAACCTGTTGGTTATAAAGAAGGGTTTAGAAAATGAATGCTCTGTCTTTCCATTTATTACTACTTCAAAAGAAAAGTAGATCTTAAATTTGGTCGTTAGTGATGCTGTTTTTAGTAGGTAGTCGCAGTTGTGTTTATATGATACTCCATCAAATTTTCATACGTAGTGGACGAAGTAAATACATCTTGAAACAATTAGGCGGAACGATATGATGCTGCATGATTGTATGGAGAAGTACGATATCAATATAAGTTTATCTCTACACTGTGGTTTATAAAGTTAAGGATTTGAATGAGTTGTTATAAATTTAAAAAGAACAATCAACTAGTCATAACTTGTAAAATAGACGTGATAAAAACTAGATTTAAGTACAAAGTAGTCAAGTCAACACATGTGTACAATGGAAAACACTGTTTCATTCAATGAAACGGACCGAATTTTCTGAATACCTAATTGGATCTAAAAAAAAATTCCGTACCTTTTCAGTACCTAAATACCTCAATTAATTAACCTACATGTAGAAAAAATTAAAGTGCGAGGATCACTTAAATTATTGTGTGGATGGTATACTTAACTAGTATTTTAACTAATAAAAACATTTTTCTGCTCATTTCAATTAAAACTCGTAATCTAGAAATATGTGCTGAACTTAGATCTGAGAAAACCCTTGTCCAAGAAATTCAATGTACAAACATCCTGGTTGACAAAATTTGTTTTGATTTAATAATTTAATTTAATTATGACATCAAAATGTTGGGTTTACGAATTAANTTCTAAAGTTATTTTGATTTAATAATTAAATTTAATTATGACATCAAAATGTTGGGTTTACGAATTAAATTATGACTCGTTGATTGCAAGCATTTTGGAAGTCGGATAAACAACATAGTAACGGCATAGAATTTAAATATAGTACAAATAGTTGAAATGTTTTAAGTTAGTTGATCGTGTTAATGTTACGAGAGACAATTAAAAACTTTTGGGTGGTAGTAATATTCTATTGATGTACGTATTTGCGAAACAATAAAATGTTAATATTTGTTAAGTAAAAATGGTATTCATTCTTTGTTGGTTTTTATTAAGTAGCGATAGCTTTCTTACATTTTCGCAACTTATTGCGATTACGAATGTCTGTCCGTCTTTCTGTCCGCACTATATCTCAGAAACGGTAAAGATTTTGAAATTCTGTTTGTACCAATCTATAGCTCATGCACCTGATATTTTTTAGGTCCAAGGTGATAATAATGTACCTTTGGTATTTATGAGGCAATAATGCACCAAACTTTATGTACAGATAGCCTATGGCCTACTATAAGGAAACAAAAGCTTGACCAACTGGTATAAGATGATAAGGTCACATAAATGAAGCTCTGGAACTCACAAGGCGATTTGCACCAAACTTTGCATACAGATACAGGTAGCGTATGGCCTCCTCCATTCGCAGACGAAAATTTGACCCCCTGGATTGAGGGGGTCAAAGGTCATACATGTGTAGCACTGGTGTATATGAAGAGATTTGTACCAAGATTTGTGTAAGGAAACAGGATAAGGGTCAAACGTCATGTAAATGTATCTTTGTTACTTGCTGGGCGATTTTCATCACTTTGCATACAGGTAGTCTATACTTTCTCTATACGTAGACAAAATCTTGACGCCATAAATCAAAGGGATCAAAGGTCATGTAGTCGTGCCTCTACTATTTATAGGTGATTTGCATCAAACTTTGTACACAAGTAACCTATGGTTTCCTTTCTAAGTAGACAAAATCTTCAACTCATAGCTAAAAGGGATAAGGATGAAAGGTTATATACATAAGTGTTTCTCTGGTGTTTATTGGGTGATTTGCACCACACTTCCTGTTGGCCAGCCTGTAAACAAAATTTTGACCTCTTCGCTCTATTGGGATCAGAGTCAAAGCTCGTATAAATGTATATCTTATTTTTATGAAATTATTTGCACCAAACGTTTTTATGGAGGTACCCAATGGGCTACTCTGAAAATGTCTCTATAGTTCCAATGAATACATGCTTTCACTACTTCTCTATGTCCTTGACAGCCAGTTATATATACTTACATAGGTTGGTTTAGCTCACTATGCGTTTTAGTGTACACCCCGTTTAAGTGAAATAGGAACACTAATCTAAGCCTATGTTAATTTGTAGTTTTCAAAAATCCATAACTTTTGTGTACAATATTATTTGAAGTTGAAATTTGGCTACCGGAGTTTAGAAGTTGAAATTCGGCTACCGGAGTTTTTATGATCGGGGCAACAGGAAACAAAAATATTCATGAAAATTCACTTGGCAGGTTTTGAGGTAAAATGTTCAAATGAATTAGGCACAAACATTGGGGTATTACTATCCCATGTTAAAGTGTTGTGCCTAATTTACTTGAACACTTTATCGCAAAACCTGCCCAGCGAATTTTCATGCATCTTCTTTTATCTTGTTGCCCTGGTCAAAAAACCTCCGGTAGCCAAATTTCAACTTCAAGTAATATTTTACACAAAAGTTATGAGTGTTTGAAAACCGAAATTAACATGGACAGCCATAGATGTTTCTATATATCTTGAAAGGGGTTTATACAAAGCAAAGAAATGATTTGAGCTACATTTATCAATACCACCTTCGCATATTTTCATCTCAATGCATAAAGGCATTCCCAGTTTGCAATATATCTATTCGAACAAATTTTCTACCCTTTTGATATACTTATAAATTTAATTGTGTAAGTTTTGCTATATTGCTTTTTGTTTAAAAATGCTTAAATAAAAGAGGGAAAGGCAACTGGACGAAAAAGACATCCCTCAAAACCTTAGTACAAACTTTTTTCTGTTCTTGTCAAAATGTATGTACGTACTGTTAACAACAGCAAGAAAACTTACTNCATCCCTCAAAACCTTAGTACAAACTTTTTTCTGTTCTTGTCAAAATGTATGTACGTACTGTTAACAACAGCAAGAAAACTTACTCAGACTGCGATATTTCATTTAAAATAAATAACAATTTATGATTCTTCATTCCGAATTAAACACATAATATGTAATGCTAGGACATAATATGACATTAAAATGGTCGAAATATGCATGACAATATGACATAAAATACGACACATACTTGTACTTTTATTCACTTGTTTGAGTTTATATATATGGCAAAATGACCGTTGAGAATTGTTTTTCAATTTTTTGAGATGAGTTTATCATGTAGAAACACCAAACATAACAATTTGCTACTTTTGACAAAGTGGAAGTGCTTAAATTAGCGGTTTGGCAAAATTTTCCGCTACAATACTCTTTTAATCTGACAGTCTGACAGTCACATGCAGCGCCTTTTTTGGAATATTTGTAGTTATGGTCTTATGACAAAAATAATTTCGGTCACAAAGGATTTTTGTATTGCAAACTACCGTCAAATTAAATATAAAATCGCTCGCATTATTTTTTATTACGACGGACTGTAAGTAGGCGAAGCTTGGCGAAGCCACTCTGACAATGTCATAAAGTTTAAAAACTTCAAGTATGAAATTTTTCTTTTACAGTTAAGTACATCTGTTGGTTGTTTTTTTAAGTTATTTGGTATACAGTTAGGGAAACATAAGAGCGCCGGTGCCGCCCGCAGTGGTTGCTTGAGCGCTTCTACTTATTTATTTAGTCCAAATAAATTTGCATGGTGCCAGTTGGTGGCCAAATTACGACCACTTTTCTTCGAAATCAGAGTTTGGAAAATTTAGACTTACGAAAAATGTCTTATACGTCTTAAAGTCGTCTACGAGATTTTTATCTGCTAATGTATTCGGCAGTATTTTCTGTCTAACCAATGTCGTAATACTTATTTAATTCCCGATTCACAAATCAACCGATAGGGAACACAAGCCAATAAACCAATAAAAGTACTAAATGATCTATATCACCGTTTTAGTACGT
>JAHZNB010001363.1:0-13563 GCA_027744295.1 Callyntrura guangdongensis
TCTTTAACTCTCGTACAATCCATAATACTCTTTTTGATTAGAAATGCTAGGCCTCCGTAAGGACGTCCTGTTAGTTTTCTATCATTGGGCATTGAACTGTTATTTATACATTGAAAGTCGTCTGAAATTTTTAAATATCTATCTTCATGAGAAAATACGAAGATAGATAAACCACGTCTCCTGCAGACCAACGATATCACAGTCAGAAATAATTGTACTTAACCAGGCACCATTAGTCTTTATACCCTGGCAATTCCACGTCACAAAATTCATTCGGATTGAGTTTTCTCTACAGGTCGTTTGAATGACCCCGTTGTTCTTTCTCGGTGAAACTTTCGGATGTAAGTTTCAGGCGGCCATTTATCAGCTGTGAGGAAAGTGACTGCATCCGGCTCATTTTCGTACTTTATATCCACTTTAAAAGACGAGTAACGTTTCACGTTTTGTGTTCAGTTTTATTACTGTACTAATATCCCAACTATTATTTACCTCAAGATATGTTTTCACGTCGCTTATGGTCGTTTCTGGGCTGCATCTAGTCAAGAAAACAGAAGCTATCTTGACTGGTTTCACTGCTTTTATTGATGAAGGCAGTCCTTTTCCTTTGACCATTTGTTTTTTCTGGCGGCGTGGCTTAACATGAATCCAACTATCTTTTTTGGCGTCTTCAAAATTATGTGCGCTATCTGGGAACTTAAAGAAATTTCTAGGATCAGATGGGCTAAGGGGAGTACTAGCAGTATTTTTGCGGTTCGATAGTATTTATCTTTCCGGATCCGCTTTTCTGTTAAACAGCCGCGTTGCTCCTTCCCTGTTGTTCCATGCATTGACTTTTGAAGATGTTGCAAAAAGACTCGACTGTGTACTTGTGCTCGCAATAGCATCAAGTGTCTCTTTAGTAGATGATTAAAATTTATCTGTTGCGTCTTTCACTTTTGAATTTAGCGTTTTCATCTCGGCAATCATGTCAGTACAGAGGGACTCGAGGTCTCCAAATCGTTTTTGCATTGTAGCCATTTCCGTGCGCAGTTGAATCTCGTCGTCAATATTACTTGGTACATTGCATACTCTTGACAGGTCGCTGGCAGCGAGTATGATCTTTCTGCATTGCCAGTCAAGGAGTTGCAGAGCCTTTACTATCTCGTCAATGCACTTTTTTTGTGCTACAGTATCTTTTCGGGCCGATCGCTTTGCTAGATTTGCCAAGCTCGCATCCTGCTACCTTCAACTTCTCTCTTGCATCTTGATTTTCTTGGTCTGAGTAGAATCTTGAAAAGGTAATCGCAATATCTTCACTTGTTTTTTCCTGTCGTTAATGCATGGACGGCACACGTAAGTAATATCTTAATACAGATACTACATGACAAATAGTATCAGTGGTTTCCACTGCGATATTCAGATGACATAGTATCTACTTTCCCTTGAAAGTTTTTTCACATACTCGATTTAAAGAACCTCTTTGTAGCCAAAAGTAAGATAAAATAAAACACAATTGTTTAATATGTCTTTGTGAATTAATTAACCAAATAGGACCATATGATAATGTACAACACAAACGGATTTAACTATACATTATGTACAAAATAAACACAACAAACATACAATGTCACTGTCAGAATAAGAACTGAAAAATTTACAGACATTACAGGCAATTACTGATTAATAAGTAAATTTCCCGTATTCCCTAGGTAATTTTGTCCAGTATTCCGCAAATTGTAATAATTGAAATAACTGCTTTCTATTTTTAATTTTTAAAAACTTGTCGAGCCACAGAAGTACACCACCACTCTCTCCAACTCTCTTGTATCTTGTTTATTCTTAATTTGTACCGCCAGTGAACTTTTCTTCGTATAAACAACCTTAAGAGAAGCAACCGAGCTACAAAATGCCTCATTTCATATCGTCAATCCACTTAGAATGAAATACTATTTTCAGATTTTTGTAAACACATAAAAATGGTTGTTCTGTGCTTTTACGTTGCAAATGTTTTCGCTAGATGAACTGTCTTATGTCATGATGTGTTCTCTGAACGACGTATACGTGGTTACTTTGTAGAGCAATAAAAGTTGAGATTACATATAATCCATTCTGTCGTTCGTTCTGAACAAAAACACTCAACTTGGTACAAACTTGATAACAAATATTTTTTCTGACAAATTTTTTCTGCCCTGACGAAGAGTTTAGAATCAAAATCGAAAGCTAAACTCAGAAAATCCAACATCTTTATTTTCATTTTTCACTAATACTATATACATCTACCAAGTAATCTTCGTCATCTCTTGGAAAATCTAACAATCCGTTGCGCATCCTTTGATTGATCTTTGGGTGTGGATCATCTCCTCTGCTTTTTCTTCTAGCTCTCCTATTTTACTAACAAAAAATGCTTTTACCTACCATGCAAGCAAAAAATATATTTTCATCATATGTTTACCTTTATGAGTTGCACGTAATAAAATAGATTTTTGTTTTCGCTTCTAGAAAAGGATGCCCATAAAAACAAAAGCCGTTTATTTACCCAAAGAGACAGTAAACACAATTAACTTGTTGGGTAAATATGTAATACGGCATTCCATATGGCACGAATCCCGGTAGTACGAGCAAACAAATGTTATCTTTTTGGTTCTTTGCCGAAATTGATATTAATAACGACGTTAATTGTTCCTAAGCCGCCAAATTTAACGGTACAGCAGCGTTAGCTCGGCAACAACCACCACCTCTTGTATAGTTGAACCGATGGGGCTCCTCCAAAAAACCATAAAAACAAAAGCCGTTTATTTACCCAAAGAGACAGTAAACACAATTAACTTGTTGGGTAAATATGTAATACGGCATTCCATATGGCACGAATCCCCGTAGTACGAGCAAACAAATGTTATCTTTTTGGTTCTTTGCCTAAAATTATATTAATAATGACGTTAATTGTTCCTAAGCCGCTAAATTTAACGGTACAGCAGCGTTAGCTCGGCAACAACCACCACCTCTTGTATAGTTGAACCGATGGGGCTCCTCCAAAAATTATATCCGCTTGGTTTATAGAAGTGGAGTTTAAATTTCCCATATGACGAAACTAATGAGGGGTTTCCCCCATATGCTCCTCTGAAACTTCGGACTCCACTTGTTACAAACGAGATTTTTGTAAGATTTGACCGAAGCAAACTCTAATTTGACCACCTCCAACTCCGCCTGCAGTTTTTCTCAGCACCGGAAACAACAGTAGTGTTGTTTCTTACTGGAAAATTCTGCTGCTGAATTTTCAACAACTGTTTCTTCTATATAAATAGTTTAGTACCTAAATCAGTTAATGATCATATTTAGGCTTACTGACAGGAACGAGAGAAGAGATACCAGAGAGCCGTGATTCATGTGAGCTCAGGTTTCCTTTTGGGTAAACCAACCAACCCAGCCGGAAAATTAGAATTTTCAACTTTTGCACATTCTGTTGCCCGTAAAGAATTTTATGCACCACTGCGCCGGGCGTACAATAAACGTAATCGATGCATGAACGTATGTAAATACACTTTGATGGTTTCTGCATTTCCGAATATCAATTTTCCGTTGTTGTATCGTGATTTTACAATATTACTAAAGAAATTTTTGGTCTGTTAATCCTACACTGCATACTAATAATAATTATGACAGCTACTTCAAGTGTAAATAATATATAGCATTAGCACCTTCAGGGTGGGACTTTGTAACCATGACGCTAAAGCGTTCACTTTTCAAATGTCAGGCAAATAGATACATAGATGCAAGTTTACGTGTACAAGTTAAACGTATTACCTGGTTGTACTTATCTAGTTTCAAGAAATGCAAAATGCACAATTCAACTGTAGTAACCCGGAAAACAGTCAGAAGGTCAAGAAAACAAATATTGAATATACCTACCAACATACTTCCTTTACATTTCGCTTTTCTAAATTGAGCTCAGTTTAGCGAAAAATGTAAGGGGGTGTGACTATAACGGTACCAAAGAAAGAGATTAACATCGAATTGGTTTTACAAACTGGTAGCAAGTTATGTATGTATATCACATTTTGAAGATGCGTCCACGCTTTTCAAGACTAAAAATTCTTACTTGTTGTTCTTTATTTTATAGCTGTACAATGCTATAACAATAGGTTCATCCTCATGTTTAAACAATTCAGTGTCGTGGGAACGTTCATCCTTTCTAGAACTACAGAGTTGATACGGAAAGTGTAGAAATCATTAGGGAAGTTGAAGTGGGACAAAAAAGGGAACAATAATTTAATCACTTACACCATGGACAGATACAAATTTTCTGAATTATTTGCAGTTTATGTGACGTTTGTGCTGTTTGCTTTCTGGAATGCCAAAAGTTTTAATGGGAACAATGGGGTGGTCCAGGCGGTGAGTGTGGAAGAAGATTTAACATTAACTCGGGAAGAAAAGATGGCGTTAGAAAAGGTAGAACACTGATAAGGTTGACGTTTCACTACTTGTTGGCGTATTAAGAATTTAAAGTTAAATGTGATGGATTTGGTTTTTTAGTTGAAAGCGAGAGTGCTTCCCATTTTGCCCCATTTCTACATGAAACAGGATATTTACCTTATCCGGTGGGTCCGGGCCCGTAACTTGGACGCAAAGATGGCAGAAGAAATGCTTAAAAGGAACCTTGAATGGAGAAAATACTACAAAATGGACACAATCCTCTTGGAAGATTGGTCCGATATGAAGGCAGATTGTCCTTACACCAACGACACGGAAGACATGGAAGGTCGACCAATTATAGCGTTGAATCTAAGTGTTTGGAATGTTCGTAGTTTGGTTATATCTGGACAAATGCCTCGTCTTCAGAGATATTATGCGATGTTGTTGGAGGAGGTGACTCAGCGGGTGATTGAGAAACAGAAACAGGGTCAAAATGTAACACAGTGGAAAATGCTGGTCAACCTGGAGAAGGCAGATTGTCCTTACACCAACGACACGGAAGACATGGAAGGTCGACCAATTATAGCGTTGAATCTAGGTGTTTGGAATGTTCGTAGTTTGGTTTTGTCTGGACAAATGCCTCGTCTTCAGAGATATTATGCGATGTTGTTGGAGGAGGTAACTCAGCAGGTGATTGAGAAACAGAAACAGGGTCAAAATGTAACACAGTGGAAAATGCTGGTAAACTTGGATGGATTCAATGGAGTTCAGCAAGGGTGTGCCATGTGTCTCCCGGCGTATGTCGGTTTCATGAGCACTTACGAGGACTTCTTTCCAGGACATGCGGATAGAATTATTCATATTAACAGTAAAAATAAACACTTAATAAAATTGTTAGGGCGGGAGGGGGATTAGCTACGCAAATAATATTAAATGGGTATATTTTGGTTTTTGTTTGCAGCGCCTCTAATNAATATTAAATGGGTATATTTTGGTTTTTGTTTGCAGCGCCTCTAATTTACCAGATTGTGCTGAATCTTGTACGCCCTCTATTTTCTCCTTTGACACAAGAAGCTACGGTTTATATAGGGGAGGATAGAGATATCTGGATGAGGTACTTGGACCATGAAATTAGTAGAGATCAGAGGAGGGCTGGATATGGGGGCACCCTGAAGAACCTGTTCTAACGGTGCCAAATTCCAAAAAAATATCTGGTAATTTAAGCAATTGGAACCAAGTGTAAATGCAAATAAATGAAAATCAAGTTCTTCAGTACCACAGTCGTACTTGTCATTTAGTCATTCAATTAAGCATATTAGCATATCAATCAGTTATGAAAATTGGTTAACTACGATCATCATGGCAGTTTGGTTCACAACAAAGTGTCTGAAATGCTGCCAGCTGCCTATGTAATAAATTTTTCTTCCCATCAAATCATTCAATAATCCAAAATCCAAGTACTCCAAAAGCACTAATGAGGGCAATAGGTATACCAATACGAATTGACCTGAAAAAGTTATTTTAAACAGAATCAAACTCTTTCGGTTTGATAGTGCTCCTCGTAAGTTCAGAGTAATAGCAATGTAATAATCATTACTTATCATTATCGTGCTTGCGCTTAATTAATGCCTGGTTGATGTAGGCTACATCATCTAGCTCAGTTATGGCTGTTGTCACTGGTATCATGGCTTATAGTCATTCATTACGCGTTATAAATAATAACCGCACATGCGCAAGTATCTCTCCTATTTGTTTCACTAAAGCTGCGATCATTTAATTTGGTTGCACGATTTATTTATATTACAGCGTTCATTCATTCAATTAGTACATACGCCTCATTCATTCTGAAATACCGATTATTGCATCCAAAACACTTGCTATTACACTTTACGATAAAATCTGTACTCACTTTGCACTTGCGAGTATCGGCAGTTTCGCAACAAGTGCATTTATTAACTTACGTAAGCGTAGCTCGTAAGTTTCTGAGATTGCAATCATGTCTGTCTGTCGGTCGGTCTGTCTGTAAACACTATAACTTTTGTTCTACTTGACATAAACCAAATTTGGTACACGGGTACCTTAGGTCGACATTTTACTTACTTTTACTACATTACTTTTTACCTAGCCTAATCGCTTACGTAAGTTACAATTTGAGTTTTACACTCATCTCGTTTAAAAGCTCCCATAGCTGGTCATAAAGCATATATTATTTAACGGTCCGGGTTTTTGCTACGAGCCATGACTTTAAAATGTGTAAAAAAAAGCTGTTTATGACCACAATAGTTTTTAACCGTTAGTAACCATTATTAATCGCGATTTTGGTCTTTTAATAAAAACCGCGGGTTAAGCCATCTCTATCATAAAGTGCTGTTAAAAAAGTTTTTATCTGTAAATTCCTGCGTTAGTTTGATGATTAATGCATAATTTAATTAGTTGACAATCTCATGGGTTTGCTTGAAACAAATAAACTAAGATAATCTAATGGGGCATTTATGGTTGGAACGGATATTAAATCTTTTATGAGTACATTGTATGAAAATTGGTTGTAGTTATTTTATACTATTGACGTTGTAAGTGATACAGTTTATATGTTCATTACGACAAACTTATTAAAAATGTTAGAAGAAACGTTGAGAAGAAAAATTAGAGGATTTTGTCCATTAAAGCCTTCCAGGTGTTTAAATTACCTGGTTTCTTATTATTGATTTAAAAAATAATGGCAGAAACTGAAATACTAATACGCTCATTTGTATACGCAAGTCGTTACGTGTTTTGAAAAATTGTCAGCACGAATTTCGTTTAGTTAACTGGGTTTGAAGGTTTAAATCTTGACTAAATTATAGATGTGCTGGTATGTTTTTACGTTTAGTAATTATAAGCGTTTTAGCGCTCCCTGACATAACACTGTCAGCAAGAATCATAAAATTTGTCAACCAATGTAGTGAAGACATTTGGCTAAGCCCGTCGACAGATGAGGAAGGTCCAGAATTATCTTCTAGAATCAGGAAAATTAGCCCCGGCTCCGATTTATCTTACAACATTCCTGATGGTGGTTGGGGTGGGGACTTCTGGCCCAAGATGGGCTGTGACGACACTGGTAATAACTGTTTACTAGGTCAGTCCGCTCCTCCCTGTCCCACTACCGGCTGTGACCCTCCATCGGACACCAGAGTGGAATTCCATTATCCTGCAGCCGGAAATGGAGAACAAGTTTTTTATGCCATCAGTTTAGTGGACGGTTACAGTATTCCAGTTGAAATCATTCCTAATCAAATTGGCGGGAATTGTACGCAGAAGAGATGTGCCGTGTCTTTAGACCAATGTCCAGTAGAAAAAGATTTAGGGGATTTGAAGAGTTTGAAAAACGAGAAAGTGATACGATGTTTATCACCGTGTATTAAGTGGGGTTACCCTTTGTAAGTATGCTTGCTTGAAAGCATGAAACAAATCAAGACAACTTTGTATTAGGACTTGTTTTCATGTTTTCTTTTCTTCCAGACCATTTGGTTTGGAAAAATCTCCATTTGAAGGAAACGGTGTGTGGTATTGTTGTGCAGATGAAGTTACCCCCGAGGAGTGTAAAATGGGCATTGCAGTCGAAACTAATTATTTCAAACTTTTACGCCAAGAGTGTCCAGGAACATACGCTTTTTCATTTGATGATGACCTAGGACTGCATTCGTGTGACAACGATGTTAGTTTTGATGTTAACTTTTGTGAAAATTCTAATAAAACTTTTTCTTTGAAAACTTAAAAACATTTACACTTGTACTTTTATTAAGTTTATCTTTTGCTTGAACAAAACAAACGCAATAGTTGAACCTAATAACAATTAGTGATAAACGATGACTTGGAATAGATACAAATTTGCTTCATCAAATAGAGGTGTTTAATAATTTTATTCACTGCGGTTATGCAACTTAGGTACTATTGATGTACATAGAAGCATAGTGTTACGGTTTGTGGTTCCAACTTGAGTCCTTGGGACAGAAAGCGCTTGACAATAAAATACATATCAAATTTACTGTGACAAATTAAAGTGTAATTTTATTTCAATAAATCAGTATGTTCAAACATAACAAAAGAACAAAGTGCTAACGTTTAAAAACTAGTCATGTAACATGCAAGTATATTAAAGTCGGCATAACACTACTAGTAATTTGTTTAATAAAATTGATAAAATATGGCACAGTTTTCGTGTGTATTAAATACGAAGTTTTTCTCCAAAATTTGTAAGATATGGAAATTAAAATGGGTTTTAATTTCAATGTAGTTATATCTTTGTTGCTGTGGCAAGTTCCAGGAATTTACACAAACTATGTGAAACATGAAATATCAGTTTTTAACCAGTCTTCACATCAAAGAAATTAACAATATGGAATTCCACAACATTTTTATTTAGTTACGATTCACTCTCACTTTAATATTTAAATATATGCCATCTTATATGTTGACTACAGTTACAACTGCATTTAAAGAAACAAGCATACTCAGAAGAATTGGGCACAGTATGCATCGAATTAGGACTAATAGACAACAACAAGATAGCTGATCAGAGGGAATTGTGTGTAAATCTCATACCCGTAACACTCAACCGTATTACTTGAGAAGCAAGGAATTGCTCGTGGTATGCTAAAACTATCATTGTTAATAGGGAAAAGGGACGAATAGAATCAAGTGGAGGAGAAAAGGTAAAAAGTACTAAATTCGTGGGCACGGTTTCAGGCATATTTGGATTTATTCCGGCCTACTGGACGAAAAAGCGTGGGAAATTTCATATCCATATACACTATCAACTTCCGGCAAGTTTAGACACAAAATAGAACAAAGGGATGGTCAAGAATGTGAGCACTCGCAATATTGTCATTATGACGAAAATGATATATAAATAATTGTTTTTGTTGTTACAATAAATTGCTGACTGTGTTACAAGTGGTTATATGATATATAATATAGAGAAATAATACCACACTGATTTAAAAATCCTGAAACATTCAACTATCTACATTCAATTAATTTTCATACTTCTTTATTGGCAATAATGGGAATTGAAATACTTTATTGCACATTTACAAAACATTCCTTACATTACCAGTCATCGATGTATGTGACCTAAGCATACTTGTTTATTACAAAACACACGGCTGACATAAATGTATGAATGCTATAATAAAACAAAAATAAGCTTTATCGACTACACTGGTGATAGCATATATTTCTCTTGCTAGTGCTACTTGAAAATGTACGAATAATATAAAAAAAAATTGTTTCAGTTCTCATTAAACTCCCATGCAACCACATAATAAACTTAAACTTAAATTGAATTTTTAAAGTAAATTTAATGTGCCACATTTTCATAAATTATCTTTAATAAAACTATTCCACTATGTAGTTAAATTTATACGAACCTGCATCGACATGTACAATAAACGTCTTATTCAGAGATGGGCTTAATTATAAAGCGGGCCTGATTATTTTTCTCTTCGCTCCAAACACTGTCAACTTTTACTTCAAAAGCATCTGCAGTGTACGCAATATGGCCAGCAGCGGAGTTGTATGCTTTTAAAAATAGTGCACCTGGCGGACTATTATCCTGATTTACTATATAGTATCTAAATATACACTCAACTTCAGATGAACGGTCCTTGCTCTCAATGCCAAAAAAGGAAGTAGAGTTGGCGGCTATCTCATGCTCTGGTGATAAACTATCCACGTATCCTCCCTTGGAGCAACTGTCGTGTATTAACCGCATTTTCTTGTCTGTTGTATTTATTATGACGACGTCACCAGATTGTGGAGCTTGGCTGCTGTTAAACCTATTCTCCAGGAAACGCGTGTCCGACAACCAGGAAAACGGAGCTCCCATTTCTTCAGATAAAATTCTCAGTTCGAGACGATTCTGTGAGAAAATAAAACATTACGACAGAATTATTAATTTGCTTAAATAAAACTTTAACCGTGTATAAAATAGTTGTGCGGACTATAAGTATTTGTAAGCACCAATTTTCGGCAATATTGGCTGTGTACAATGGGCAGTAGCACGAGGCAACAAACTGCAAACCAGTTGGTAACTCGAATTTCTTGTGAAGCCATTTCCGAGGAGGTTATTTTAACGCACAACTGTTTTCAGTGATACTTTAAAAGGAACTGTGATGCTGCAAAAAGGCTTCAATCCCCTTTTATGCCCAGACCCAAAAAGCTTAGAAAAGCACACAACTCACCCATAAAATATTTAGATGCTTACAAAATGCAACGCAGAATGTTTTACACACAATGAAAATACCATTTTTCATACCATATCAGTCCTAATCTTTTAATAGTGAATTGTTTGGGCTTTCCATTTGCCTAAATAGGGGATTACCAGGAACTGCTAACAGGATTTGTACTGGTTTGATTGTGGTGTTCGTTTTTAAGGTACCTACGGTGGAACATTGGTGTTCACTACAGACTAACAACTTGGTAAACATGGTTGGACTTTTAGATATTTCGGTTTGGTGAAACTGATGGATACTTCTAAGCAAACAAGCAAGCAATTTCAAAGTAAAAACTAATTTTAAAACACGAGTATCAACAATGTTATTCGTTGTACTTTCCATAAAAACTTTTAGGTAGTAAAGAGTCAATTACTTTTATTGTGTTTGGGAATTTTCAACATTTAAATTATTTTTAGTTGGTGCTTTGGGGTGGACTCAGGTACTTCTTGAGTCCTTGTTTTTATTTCCATTTTCATTCTACTCTTGTCGGGTAATCAGTTAGAAAAAAAGACGTACGTTGAACTTGGAGCTGCTGTAATAACGTTAAACTTGTTTTTAATTTCTGCATTTATGAATGGTTGTGCCACTGAAGAAGGGTAAATGTATCTTCAAAAAATAAGATGGACATTTTTGACTGTTTTAATGCCTTGGTATACATGTCAAAAATTATAAACGTGGGAACAATCTCCATGGTGTTTTATGCATTAGCCAAATTTATAAGGCAAGAAGGGTCCTACTCGTACGACCTTTTTTATCTTAGTATTCTAGAACATGAACCTCGTCTTTTCCACCGTAACCGTATTCAAAGTATGGTTTCTTCAGATATGTTAGATTTCATGGATGAACTTGGAGCTGCTGTAATAACGTTAAACTTGTTTTTAATTTCTGCATTTATGAATGGTTGTGCTACTGAAGAAGGGTAAATGTATCTTAAAAAAATAAGATGACTATTTTTGAATGTTTTAATGCCTTGATATACATGTCAAAAATTATAAACGGGGGAACAATCTCCATGGTGTTTTATGCCTAAGCCAAATTTATAACGCAAGAAGGGTCCTACTCGTACGACCTTTTTTATCTTAATATTCTAGAACATGAACCTCGTCTTTTCCACCGTAACCGTATTCAAAGTATGGTTTCTTCAGATATGTTAGATTTCATGGGTATTTGTTACTGTGTCTTGGTCAATCTAGTTTACTAGGTATAGTCGTTGCTAGTATTAAACATTTCCCAGTTTTACATAGTTTCCCCATGCCTACCGGGTCTAGTACTATTCCCCGTACAAAATTGTGAAAATCGTTCCTTGTAATAGTAACTATACGCATGGTCTTTATTATATCACTTTCAATAAGCAATGCTTTGTGTGTTGATTATTCAGTTTCCCAAATTTTAATTGTTCAGTGGCAGTTTTATAAGCTTACTATAAAAAATTCACAACGTTTTTTTGAATGAACGGATTAAATCGCTTAAGCTTTAACAACAAGTCTTTTTTCCAGAAATTGTAAAAATTGATGATCACGTTTGTGACGTATCAATAGTAACACCGTAGATAAGTGACGTGCTGTTTTTTAATTGTATTTTTATGCTAACTTACTTGCCATAAAATATTAGATGCGCAATAATAACAATCTACCGGTCTAATAGTTGGGTCCGGAAGAATAACTAATTTAAAAGGTTATTGTAGAATTGACTAGCTAATACGTTAAAACTTAAATTATTTCTTAACAGAAGTTGTGTTACGAAAATTCCGTGTCTAATGGAGCTCAGAAACCAAAGTAATTAACAAAAGAAGGTTCTGCCACCGGATGGCGCTTTCATGTGGCAATTTGCAGTATGTTATAACCCCTGCCTTTTGGAGTTATTTGGGAAAAGTTTCGTCTCAAACGGAGCTCAGGGACCGAAGAAAAGAAATTTTTTGCACGAAACGGGCACGACACGGCGAGAAAAAAGATGGTCACCCTAGCGTAAGTTAGGATTCGAGTGTTTTACAAATACAGTATTGTATTTTAATGAATTTCACAACAGGTCTATAATTACTTGTTGACAAACGCTTCCAATACCAAAAAATCTTTTGTCTCTAAAACCAATACTGTTCACTACTAAGACAAAATCAACTATTGAGAATTTAGATGCTGCTGCATTATGCCAGTGATTAGAAAAGCCATCAAGATTGAACTTATGTATATGTGTACGTATATGAAACAGGAAGAATCAAATTTTCATCGTATTTCGTTTTTCTTTTGAAGTATTTTGCAAAAGATTGCACGCATTTAAGAAAAACAGATATGTTCACCATGTACAAATGAATGAAAAGTAAATAAACATTATACATTTAATGTAATGTGTAATGCGTAAAGTAAGTAATTCTTACATTAATGGCCTATGGTCAGCATATCTTTTGAATCCCAGTTGAACCCAAATGTCTCTGGTGTAAAGAAACGGGACCAGTATTACTTCCAAATTGACCAGAAATTGCTCTTTTTAGCGTATTTACACATGGTGGATCATTTAGCTTTCTTGAAAGTGATATTGTATTAGTGAGATGAAAAATGACTACATTTTTAAATGTAAATTCTTTAAGTCAATGTGATTTCGTAAAACTTAATTACTCAGAGATGGCAGGAGACATTTGACATCTTACTAATAAATTTGGTGCATAAAAATACTTGATCGTTTCCCCAACGTTACTGCTTCAAATGAATACAGCAGAATAGAATACAAAGTAAGTCAACGGCTGGATATAATATACACAGTGTATAAAAGATTTTCAATACCAATACCAATATCTAATTACTTTTAAGGCTGTCATCTGTAGCTGAATTTCATGAATGACACAAAGTATTCACGACACCTTCTGCGCCGTTGTATTTTAGAAATGTGTTTATGTTTGCAATTTAAACGAGAGTTCAGTTTGTTATGA
>JAHZNB010001364.1:0-13740 GCA_027744295.1 Callyntrura guangdongensis
TCTCAACAATTCAGCAGACATGCAACTTCCTAACTTTGAATATTCCATCAAAATGACAGTTTTATTTATTACACATTCTTTTTTCAATTTACAGTACCAACGAGAAAAAAGTTATTTTTACGTTTTTTACTTCGTCACAAAAGGAAAAACGACTGGGTGTTAATTTTTTTTTAAAAAAATATTAACTTTCATCAGCTATATGGTTGAGCTTGACTTGGGTGAACGAACACGAGTAAATTTTTAAGCTCATTTGTCATTAATACTGCGCCATTTCCTTCTGTAGTCTGTCAATCGACTCCCACCACCACTCATCAGCTTTTGTATATTTTATGTAGCATCACTCATCATATTACGTTTGTGTATAATAGGCATATGCACGATAGACGCATGTAAGAAAGCACTAGATGAATAAATTATTGTATGCTTTCTTTGTAGAGTTTGATCCATTTGCTGTCCCTTCAGCTTTTTCCTCCCCTTACCACCACACTCGCTCTCTCTCTCTCGATGATGATGAATGATGTTTCTTTTGTTGTGACGCCTCTCTTCTTTACATTCACAGTCGCTTTGTTTGTCCGTAAAGGCACCCTCCTTTCACTTTTCGCTTGTGTGTGGTTTTTTTACTTATACATTTTGCGCTTCACTTGTTCACTTACATTTTGTCAACACTGAAATCCTCCCGTCTTCTTGACATTGATGTATACTTGTATTTTCTTACAACACTACCAATTACATAGTGTTTTGGCTTTTTACAGTGTACCAAGATTTTTTAGTAGAAAACTTCAACCGCCAAAAAGTGTAAGTACTCTTGTGCTTGTGCTTACCACGGGCAGAGTATAGACGTTTGCACTCAAAGAGAGACTTTGTAGCCTTAAGCTCTGATGGATGTCGTAATGCAAGCAAACTGGAGTTGTATCAATTATTGAGAGACTTGTCCAAAAAAAGCTTCTATTGTCTCCGTCTTTAGTTCCAACTTTATAGGTTTGTGTTCAACTAGAGTCAATCTCTACGTACATCGACAAGGATAAAGAGTACCTAAAAGAGGCATGTTTTCTCTTCAATAGTTTACTTTCTTCTAACCACACGGTAGTAGTACGTGATTTAGATAAAAAAAAAACACTTCGTGTGTGTGTGTATGCATAGGTTTTTGTATTTGTACCACACACACACCTTACGACATTCATTTGTGGTTCAGCCAGAGCTCATTGGTTTCACTTCCCTTGTCACAATCTGGCAGTTGAAAATTTTGTAGTCGTTTCCTGATGCTTGTTTGAATACTCCTCCGCATGTATTTCTCCTGCAGAGAGGGAATGAGTGAAACGAATATGTATTATTTCTACTATATAATAGCATGCATAAATATATTACAAATTGCACTCTCATGTTTCACATCACACATGGTGCCATTCCATTTCCGATGTGGTTTCCACTTGGTTGAGTTTGTTGAGTTGACTCCTTTGACAAATATTGCTCGCATAGAAAACCAAATGGGAAACTGAATGTTGTTGAAGTATTTCGTTATGATTTCAAATTTCTGGCATAACATGTTATCTGCTTTTATGTAAATATGTACACACAACGTAACATTGTGTAGGTAGTACACCTCATTAGCAACGTGTTTCATCTCTTGTTCTAGTCAAGTTTTTCCTTATCTCGCGTAGACAGGGAAATAGTTCCAGTAGTGCTAAATTTTTACTGTGTATTAGTATTTTCAACTAAATAGACTTTTGGATGTGCCATTCTACTGATAATACGGTTTGCTTTACAATTTATCACATTCGATCCATTTCATTTACAATCGTCATCCTTCCTAAATCAATAAATGTAGAAAAAGCGAATAAAAGAAGACGATTGGATTTCACGAGTTACGCTTTCTTACTTTGTTCTCTTCAATAATATAGTGCTGCTCTCGCTCTAACCTGCACGCACGAACGTATTGTCGACCTTTAGTCACACGGAACTGTATGTACGTGCATATCATTTTCTACCATTATTATTATTTTCTTTATATTTGCCTCAATTATTAGCAAAATAGAGGACGCTCACTACTCGCTACTACAACGAGTTGCATGGACGCCATTATTTGTCGGTTTTTGGAGAAATGGAAAATAAACCTGGCTGCTTGTTTACTAATGTATTTATCGTTGAATTGAACATTCTTGACAGACTATTTTGTTAGTATGTACCTATGTGTATCCATTTATGCATGTTTACGCTGCTACTATTTATCGAATTCAAGCTGATTAAAAACGCAAGTCGTTCCATCCGCCACCAAAAAAAACTTACTAATGTATCATTAGTTATTTATAAATAATCTAATGCTTTTGTAGTCAGCTTACGATAAAAAAAACTTTATCGATGATGATGGTAGGTAGTCCATTCTATATTCAAATACTATTTCCTAGTCCAACCATATTTTATAGACTGCATTTAACTGTTTTTTCTTCTTTCTAACCATCTTTTTCTGTCGACTCAATTTATCGATTTTAAAAATGTTCTCACCTCAACTGTCTTCCTTTTGACAAGACACAGGACACGGACGACAACAACTTTCAGGGACAAGATTTTATTTTTGAAAAGCCAATACGTACCACTGCTAAAATGGATATCTAAAACTTTACAATAAGGAAAAAACTACTAACAAAACTATTCAAACGACGCCGCGTAGGAGCAAGTTATATATAACTTGTTTCCCATGCCGCGGTGGGCCGTTTTTTATCAAGCTCGTGAGCTGTTCATTACTGGCGTAATGCATGTTGTTTGTACACATTAGTAATAATGTGGTAATAATGCCGCTTTTATTTCTAAAAAAAATATATAAAATGTGCCACTGTCCAAAACTCTACTACTTAGCGCGACTTTTCCTTTACTAACGTTCTTTTTTTCTAGTACTGGCGGTATCCTACTGACACTCATTTAACACAACATTTACATAAATAATGTCTGCGCTCATTATACAAACTACCATTAAAACTACTCACAAGCATAATTATTATTTTGTTGTCGCCGACCTTGTTTGTTCTACTTACTTAAAACTTACTTATGTGAACACATAACATACTACATTTTATTTTCCGCAGCTTTTCATGTGATATCATCTGATAAACTTGCTTTTTGTTGTTTTTTCTCTTTCTCGCTTCTCTTATTCTCTTCTTCTCTCAATCTTTGTGCGACCAAAATGTTGAGCCTACTTCTTTCTCTACCACCACCTCTTTCTACATCTGTTCGTGCGTTTCTCTACTTTCTTCTTCTCCTTGGCCAACGTTTTGTCACTTTTTTCACTTTGCAACTTACAACGGCTCTCTCACAACTACCATACTACTACTCCTACCACTACTTCATTTGATGATGAAATTCTACGTGAATGCCATGCTCGTTCGTTCGCGCAAATCGATGTTCTCGACCTGTAGCTCCTTCCTCTGTACGGACAGGTGGTGTAGTTGGACCAGGGCCGCTAGGAATAAGAGATGCTATTCCAGGAACGTCGCAACAGGCAGCAAGCCCACCAACAACAAGGTCATTTTTAGGAAGGCTTGGAATACGTAAACCATCCCTGTTGTCTTTATCTTCTGCCACGTCCAATGTATCAGCTACTGTAGCAAGTCCTCACACTTATGAAAATAGGACTTTTAGTCTAGATGACCTTCTCCGGCCTTCCAGAGGCATGCTCCGTAAGTATATGTTGAAAAGGGATTCTTTTCCAAACTATCTTTTTGTGTGTTTTATACAAATATTCATTTCCCTCCCTTCTAAATACAAACTTTCCATTTAAAATAACATGAATGAGCCTCACAATATAATTATCAGTTATGGAAATCACTTTTCTGTAAAACACTTTTTGTAAACTGGAACGAATATTATGGAACGAAGAGCTGCACAACAACACGTTTTCAAACTTTTCTTTCCTTTTTTCAATATAAATTTAAATAATTCAAGGCAATGCCACGTGTAATCGACTCTTTAGGATCTGCTAAAAAAAACAAGAGAGAATATAAAACTGGAATGTTCCATTTTTCTTTGAAAACCTAACTTTGATAAACTGATTTGTTATGACCCGGAAAAGACTTCCGGAAATATATATGAAGGAGGGCAGTAAAACAGAAGACCAACTTTGTTCGTTTCATATTATATTATCTTTTTCTTTTTTTATAACTACTGTTCATCTAACTTGCTAGTTTTTTTCTCATAAAATTCTCGCTACATTAACGAATGGCTAATTTTTTCCCGAGTTTTTGGTAATGACCAAGTAATCAAACAAAGTTAACAGTAAATTGATTTTGCCATTTTTTTCGCAAAAAAAGAGTTACCTCCTATTGGGCCAGCGAAAGTCTATATAATACGTAGTTTGTATGCTTTTTACATGCCAAAAAGTTATGTAATGTATAACTTACAGTAACTTTATATGATGCTTTTGGCTGTAATACGACATAAGATACAAATTTTTGTACTATATAACCACGACAGTGCACTTTTGCTTGCGAGAAATAGAGGCTTTTAATTCAACTCCTATTTGCCAACCGTTTTTACAACAACGTAGTGTTCAAGTACCTTTTGTGTCGCTGTACCTTTGACAGTATTTTGTATTGCATTGATATTTTACGTAAATAAAATGACATGATTGACCAGGCACACCAAGCCCCCATCGACGAAGAAACTACTCGGTCCAAGTACGGCGGGATCCAGCCGAGAAACAACAGATTCTTCAACAACTAGTATCGCCTGGCCCCAGCTTATCATTCGATGGAGAAAGCAAACCAGCAACACCAAAACCGACATTAGCCGAGATAATACAAATGAGTGAGAAGCGACTTCGCCTAGCCTCCCAGGCATCTTTGCAGGAGCCTCAGCCTTCCACGTCAGCGGCGGCGGCAGCGGCTTGTAGTAATAACACCAGCATAGATTCTGTTACATCACAGCGACACGGGGTTGACTCAGCGGAGACCAGCTTCACCAATCTAGTTCCGACGTCTTCAATGCAACTCGTTAGTGCGGCTACAAAAGCTGAGAAAAAGGTTACCTTTGCGCACATGCTCGACAAACTGGCGGCTGGAGAAATGACATCATCGTCGTCTTGTTCTGACGTGAGTTGTGGAGAGGAGAGTAAAATTATTGTGACAGTGCCCCCAAAACCTGTGGGGAAGAAAGATAGAAAGAGCAGGTTTCGAAGGAGTAAATCTTACAGGAGTAGAACGAGTGAGGAGGATGGCGCGGAAATTTCCAGCTCGGATACAACACCGGATCCCATATATACACCTAGATTTCCCCTGCGGATCTGCATAAGTCCAACCAACACTAGTGGACCCAGTATTAGCACAACCATGGCGTCTCCCTCGTCGGGAACGACGATGAGCTCTGCTTCGGGAGGGCCAACCGTGCCCAGTAGTCTAAGTGCCAAGCCAGGAAAAATGACCAAGATTGCCAGTGCTGACTCGCTACTCTCCCTATTTAGACGATTTTCAGGCTCCAGCTCAGCTCCACCGAGTCCCCAGTATTCTGAAAATGAGGAGTCTTCTGCAGGTAGGCACGCAAACAAGACTTATAAATGTTATACTCACCAATCTATTACTCAGTGGCAGTACTTTATCTCAATCATGCCTACATGTATTTTACATATTTGAATGTTTCCCGGGTATTTAGGCACTCCAGCATCTACCTCTATGAACGGTATGTGTACAAACTCTAAATGGATGCTTGCGATGTAGTGAGATGATAGGAAAAATAAATATAATCAGCAAATGTCACTGTGAATGCATGAATTCATTGACTGCGCAAATAAATTCAATGTAAACATGTAGCGTATGCCTTTTCAAAACTCCTTATGTAAGTATGTACCTACTTACGTCTACTACATGTACACACACGCATATGATATGTGCAAATAGCCTATAACGGAAGTAACTGATAACGCCTGTCAGGTTTCCGTAAAAATGCAAAAACAGGGGTTTTATCCACCAGGGCTTTTCAGCTGAAAAAAAGAGTAAGACTGAGTAAAAAAAAGAAAAGGCAAACACTTACAGCACACACCCGTTCTGAATTTTATGTGTGTTTTCTCTTGTCGTTTCCTTTCGACTCCTTAGCATCAAGTAAAGCTTCCCAAAGTGTAATATTAAACAGAAGAGAACCACCGCTTACTTGGGTTGAGCAGCAAGATAAACAATGAAGGGGGACCAAATGGCACGTAGTACGATATTGATTTTACCACTCGCTTTTTTACTTGAAAACAGTAAAAGCCGTCGTATGACCTGCCAGCGAAAAATCGTTGACACTAATTGATAAGATAAAACAGTTCAGTACACCTGTGTGTAAGATTGGTCGTGAAGTTGCAATACATGTCTCTGTATTAATGCGTGTGTTCTTCACTTAAGAAGACACGTACAAGGTCAAACTTACATTAAAACTTGGCGCTGTGTGTGTTGATTTAGACTTGTAAGCGGGATAGGGGATAGTGAGGAGTAAAGCTTTTTTCCGAGTACTTTGGCGGATATTGAATACTAAGTCAGGCTCAGGCTGTCATTTTTATCAAATTAAAAGAACATAAAGAAGACACCGTTGTGATTGCGACTGTATATTATAGGTAGACGTCCGATAGCTGATCGAATAATGCATGAATGCGTGAGGTGGTAATCGAGTTAGATAGGTAGGCATAACATATTACTTTGAAAACTTTGATGTCACTTTATAATGGAACTAATTTGGACATAGAGAGAATGAAACTACGACAGCAGAAAATATCCTGGAACTCGCCACGCTAAATGTAACTTTATCAATTTTCGTTTGTGTCATGTGTTCCTTGTTGTCAATCTGTGTCGGGGGAATGTATATGGTGATAATATATATATATCTCGTATATGAGCATGTAATTATGAGACGGCATGCACAAACATACATAAAAGAAGCAATCACAGTAATTGAATTTTGCTGCTGGAGATTGCATAACGATGAGAGAAATCTTCCTTGGCGGGAGGAGGTAAAGGTAGATAGATAATGAAACTTTATGCACGAATAATGTGTAACTAACTGAAACTGGTATCGGGATGTACAACACAGGATGTATGTAAGTGTATGTGTGCCAAAAAGTTTCTCCACAACTCCATCTGTTGATTTTGTCGAGACAGGAACGGGGCAAAATAACAATGTTGTCCTTCTTCTTGTTCATTTGTATTCATGCCATTCATTCTCGCTTTCTCTACCACCATACAAGATACTCGTGTGAGAGAGAGCTAGTAGATAGGTAGAATAAATACTCTTAAAAGGCACTACGCCATTTATTTTTGCACATGAGACAAAAATTGAGAAAAAGTATCAAATGTGCGTCTACGATTTCTTTTAATGTGAATAGAAGGTAAAATGGGGACGCATGTAGCTGGCTCACGTGTTTTGATAACCATTCAGATAGACACTAAACACTGGTCTTGTTCTGAAAGCGCTGTTTTAGTCATCTCTCTCTCTCTCTTGTTTCTCTCCTTCTAGCACAATAAAATGTTAGAAACACGACATGACTCAAGTGCTTATAAAAGTATCTATTACAGATTACATTTGAGAAAGAAAAGGATGGTGGAAAATAATGGAGGAGAAAAACCGTTGTGCATTGTATTATCCCATCAGTATAAAATGTAGCTTTACATGTATTTTTTGCGTAACGTGAAGGCATACATAAAACTTGTCTGGTTCAAACTAATCAAACCCACTTACGTTGTAGTAGAGCAGCAGTTTAGTGCTTCTATGATAATCATGTTCCAGCGCATAGTGGGAATGAAACGGGTGGATTTTCTATAGAGCATATGTCTCATTTAATGTTCTTTCTTTTGTTCTGACACAGGAGCAACCCCATTGTCTACTCCAAGTTCACCACGAAATTCGCAATTATCCTTGCGTCCTCCAGCCTTCTTAATAACTACGGTAGAACCTTCTTCCAGTAGCAACAATGCTAATAGCAGCGGTAGTAGTAATAACAACACAATAGAGCTCCCCGTAATCGACCCATTCAACCTTGGACCAGCACCTGGCTCAGGATGGAACAGATCCTCGGGAGGACCCGCAATTACCCTGGAAGTTCCCATGCGGGACTATTGTCTCTCGCCTATTCATGAGGTACCTACTCCCTTGCCAACACCGATGCATTCACCGGCACATACACCCATGATGAGAAGACCGCCACAGGATATGATTCCAATGATCAGGGTTCACAGCTCAGAGGATGATGAGTCAGCATTTCCGAGACGAGATTCACTTGCAGAGAATAAAAGAAAACTAGAAATTCCGCTAATATCTATTTCAGTTGATGATGGAGACGGAGAAGGCGTTATCGAAAATGAGGACAGTGATGATAACGATGAGGGAGTTAATGTTCCAATGTTACCTGGCAGAAGCGATGAATTCACGAGGGACGTACAGAGTTGTAATTTCAGCCTGATGCGAAAGTTTTTTCCTGGAGAGCCGGAAGTGATTCCAGACGTTCTGATAAATGTACCACCTGATGCGTCTCTGGAGAGCAAACCTATAGATGGGGACAATAGCGACAAAGTAATGGTTGCGACTTCCTCTTGCTCAGGTATTGATTCTGGCCCTGGGCCACCGCTTTCAGCCATGTCCTCTAAGGCTGCTTTTCAAGGTAAATTTAAAGCTCGACCTCCGCCACTCATTTTTGCAAACGAAATATTAACAAGTCCTAAGGCATCTAACGAGGAAAGTAACTCAAATGGGAGTTCTACGAGCAATACAAACACCACGAGTGGTAGTAGTTGTTGTAATAGTAGCTGTAGCAACTCGACTAGTAGCGGCACCAGCAGTACAAACTCATCTTGTTCTAGTACAGGCAGTGGGGATTGCCCTGCGGGAAGTGACCATTGCAGCAACATAAATAACAACAATGACAGTGAAAATAAACTAATACCTAATGATGTGCCCCAGCTGAACGTTGAGTTTGCTACCCCGGTATCGGAGGCACTGCCAAAATTTGTAACTTCTCCTTCGGACGAAGCCTCCTCCTCCCTGTCGGACAAAACACCTACTATAGAAGTTGTTTCGTGTTTGGCTATTCCGCATATTTGGGATTGTCCGTTAGTACCTCCAATGATCACCATCAATCAAAGCTCAGAAGCTGAATCTGACAGTGACACAACGGTACCCAAATTGGTGCGAAGACCCAATTTAAATTTTTTAAGTCCTTTTGCTGGTGATACCAATCGCATTCCTTCAGAATCTAATTTAAGTACGTCCGGCTATTCATCAATGGCCAGCCCGTGTGCCTCAAGATGCCCTTCTGTAAGTCCATTATGTTCAGCAGAGATGGATGACTATCACCCATGTCCTCATAATGCTCAATGTAACTGTAATCAAATTTTGCTTCGCCGGGCTTCACTGACGCCCAGTACACCCAAGAAAACTAGTCCAACGCCCAGGCGTAGCTCCCTAAATTCGGGAACTCCACTAATATCCTCATTTCCATCCAGCGGCGGCCTGTTCGATAAGAGAAGTAAAAGCGAGGAGAAATACGATGCAGATAAGAAGAAACTTGCAGAGGTGGATGTTGAGACGGATTCCGCATTTGAAGTGGAAACAGATATTGAATGTCAGACTAATGCGGGTATGGAAATGACGGGTAGCAACCTCACTCTGAGCCCACCTGAGGAACATGAAATCGAGACGGATAATGGAATAGATACAAAAACAACTCCGTTGGTTACGCCAACCACTCCTACCACTCCATTTTCTCATCCGCCGGTTCCCATATATCTCGAAGACCTGAAATGCATCAACAACTTACTCCAAGTTCCCAAGAAGGGTTTTCCCAAGAGTCGTAGTTTAGATATAAACTCCACCGTGATAAATGATCTCTCCTATGCCGGTAGTGGAACCATTGGCTCCGGAAACAGTGGTAACAATGCAGCAGACGATTCTACGAGCAGCTATGCCGGCTACAGTAGAAACCAGCAACTTAAGGTACTTGGGCCGAGCCTGGACTCCAAACTCAATTCTATAGAACCTTTTTTGACTGGACAAAAGCTAAGGCATAGTAGCAGTAGCAATGGTGGTAGTGGTGGTAGCATTACAATAAGCTTACCATTATCAGCATTTCCAAACAAAACCGTTGTAGCGGTGCACAGCACTGGCAATTTGATAGAAATACCGGAAGAAGCCAAAGATAGAAGACTTTCTCCTGTAAGTTCCCGGAGTGAAAGTCCGCTGAGTGAGTTGAGCGCGATGGGAAGATATGCAGCTTGTCATGGCTCAACAGTAACGGACTCTGATGGAATGTATGACTGTGCTAGCTCAGAAGTGCCCTCTAATAATAATGAGTCTAGCGTTAGTATCCCAAGACTTACTTGTTTGAATAAATTAAGCCCGCAACAGCAGTTACGACGTTCGGGTCGACGGAAAGATAGAAGACTGGGAAGGAACAAACCGTCAACTTCAGCAGTAACGGTGCCGAATGTCAACGCACCTGTCGCCACTCTACCACCACCCTTAATTCCATCTCCAGTTGTGTACCGCTCCGTGTCTTCTACCCCCTCATCCACTGATACAGCCATCAGCAAACTTTCTCCAGGAGTACCATCTGCTGTTGTTACCGCTCCATCAAATATTTCTGGAACAGACCTAACCATTACCGGTGCTGGTGAAGAGAGAAATTCTAATCAATTAATATTTCCTCATATTGATCTACCTCCCAGCCTAGCTCGTGAGAGTCTGGTACCTGTTGTTGCGATTAATAAACGGGCCAGCCCTAAACGTAGAGTGAGAGCGCAACCTGCTTTGGATGTTTCGTCTAGCTCATCGGAAAGTTTAAGCTCGCGTTCAAGGTAAAATTTTCTCCTGTTTCATTTCATCAAGCTGCTGGCACAAAAAAGTTACTCGTATGCGTAGATGTATGTGTCTTGTGTGTAGTTTTCTTTCAACTACATACGAAAAGGTACATCAATAGAACGTCGCATTTCCTCTCTTCGAGAATTCAGTTTTGTTCATTTTCTATTTTCTTCACAAAGTGCGGATATGAGAGATAGACCATTTCACCATTTGTCTGATTTTGAAAAATTGTTTTTGTGTCACCGCGTATGCTCTTTTCTGGGTGCTGTGTATCCAGTAGGCCTAGTGTACATTTATAAAGAAAAAAGAGAATTATTTTTCTTTCATTTCCTTTTTCTGTATAGAAGTCGCACCAGCGTCAGTTCCTTCCAACAAAGTAGCGGTAGCCCGAAGAGATCTTTGGAAGAGGTGGAAGCCTCGTATGCTTTGAGTGACAGCGCAATTGGGCAACGAAACTCCATTTCTGATGTCGTCAGCATCGCTAAAGAAGTTGTAGCAACAACAGCTTTGGAAGATGGTTCTGTTCCTGGCATAAGCAAAAAGGTATGAAGTTCAAAGCTTTACGTTGCATTGTGATGATGACGACAACGATATAGTACTGAGAATTTGGGTAGAAAAATACGGGTATTTTACGTTTTATGAAAGTGTACTTACCTGTATATCTGCCATACTTTCACCGTCATTTTAGGCATTTTCTCCTTTTTACTGTACTTTATAAAAGTTTTGTACTGGAAAGATATTGTTTTATAGAACAGTGGGTACATTTTTCATAACATAATATGTATCATCAATGTTGTTGGATGGGGAAAACACTTCCAGTTTCAATTCCCTAGATTGCTTTCTCCGGCGAGTGATAACCTAAATAAATTTGCTGTTGATTTCCAGGTGCGAGAAACATCTCCCAAGCCCGATGTTATTCAACAGCAACCCACATCATCAGGAAGTTTACTTAGCCCCAGATCACAAGGATCAACCAGTAGTCCTGCAAAGAGAAAAATTTCCCGACTACGAACTATCAGTCACCAAATCAGGTTAGCAAATAGCCAAACATTGTGGAAGAAATTCGTATGAGATCATATTTACTTTAGAATGATCATCATCACACTCGTTTTTATGAAAGGTTTCTCCGT
Organism: Callyntrura guangdongensis; assembly: GCA_027744295.1. Taxonomy (NCBI): domain Eukaryota; kingdom Metazoa; phylum Arthropoda; class Collembola; order Entomobryomorpha; family Paronellidae; genus Callyntrura; species Callyntrura guangdongensis. The sequence goes on from JAHZNB010001364.1 coordinate 11,934, forward strand.
CGCTTGGAACTAAGCTTGATACGTAAAAAGGAGTGTTTGACGTCTGTAAACAGACCCCAGGAAATTCTAGCTGCTTCCAATCGAGGGGATAGCATATTTGTTCGGTCTGATTCATGGGACACAAGTAGAGAGGATATGAGTGACAGTACAGAATCCGCATCCGAAGATCTCAGTGAAAAAGAAACGGCAGGATTGCTGGAGACTGAAAAACCACTCATCCCTAGATCTTCGTCATCGCCGGGAACCTTATGCTATAAAGGACCATCCAACCGTGCGAAACCGAAAGGCAGCAGCAGTAGCACCAAGCTGCTTCAACCAATGGATTTGCTGGACAACTGCTCAGCTGCCGAATTGTTAAATTTACACAAACGACGACTCCGGAAGTATAAATAAATCAGCGATTATAACATAACGTTAAACAAACAATTGATGTTATATTTCAACTCTGCTGCTGTACTACAGAAAATAAAATTTCTATTTGATGTTACGTGTTGTAATGTACCATTTGTAACTGAAATTTAAATGATAAATGATAAATGATTAACATGATAACATTATTATGTGTGTATTTACATCTTACATTTAATCTCAAACCTCGGTGCACTTTGTCCTTCTCGCATTTATTATTGTACCTTATGTTATGGTATTATGTGTAATTACAACATTTACAACTTATACCCAAGTGATATTAATCTTCAAAGATTTCATTGTAATTGTCTACATGGCATAAGACTACATATTACATGATAAATGGTATTCATGTTACCATTTGGATTAAATATGTAAACTACAATTTTTTGCAGTGCAAAATAAACCAGATTGGGTGAAAATGGTAAGGACATAGAATATCTTAAATCATTTTGGATGGACTCCCAAACAAACTACAAGTAATGATCAAAATGATCAATTAATACAATTTATTGTTTGTATTATCTTTACTTTTCATTACCGTAAATAGGTATTACTTTTACCACCGTTCTGAGCTGGCTTAGAATAAGGTCATAGATAAATGGACTACTTGGTATGATAAATATATAGCAACTTTATAAGTTTTAAAATCTGTACCCTGTGTTATGAATTTAATAAAAGTTTATTACATTTGACGTTTTTTAAGATATTAAATGTATTGATAACAAATTTTAGCTGACGAATGGATGGTAATGTAATATATTATTTGATGATGTATGTATAACAAAATATGGCTATAATTGGCTGTATGTATCATATTCCAAACGCATAATCTCATTGTAGCAAAGCTACATTTGGAAAGGATAGAACAAAACTATTTTGTACCACTACTGAAAGCACTTTCACATATTCCTCTTGATGTGGGAACGCATTATATTGAAGATAACCTGGATATTTAACTATTTACTTGATATCGCAATTAATGAATTTAAGAAAGTGTTACCTTACTTTTTGTGTGTAAGTAGTTTGTAGAGTTAGTGGTTTACATATTCAATATTGTACACAAAAGACGTAATATGTACTTGTTTTTGAAGAGTTGATGATGAACATAATTTACTACCTCTAAACTTACCATGAAAAAATGACAAATATTATCCTCTGTGAGTACGTATGTAGGTAGTGTCTCTCTGTGTGTGTTGTAAGTTGTAGTATGGTTTAGTGTACTTATTATAGTATTTTTCAAAAATAAACACAATACGCAAATACATCTCGTTTGAATTAAAACGGAAGATATGTTTAATTATCATAAAACGCAAACGATTTTATTTGATGATATGATAAGGGTATTCAATTTAAAAGCTGTTGGACAGATTTTATATTAGTCATTTAAGTATCTAAA
>JAHZNB010001365.1:0-11338 GCA_027744295.1 Callyntrura guangdongensis
ATTGCATTTCAATGCATTAAAAAGTATACGAACCTGCTTACTGTAAGGTAAATACGGTACACGTCATATTGCACAAATTACCCAATTTATAACCTTACAGTGTATGCAGAATCTTTAATGCGGTCGTCTAATCTTGTTTCTCCAACTTGCTCCTGCAACAGACTTACATAGACCCACGATGGTACACATCCTAAAGTCTCTCAGCCAGTCTATTGCTGTCAGTAAAGCATAGGAAAAGAAACTTGTCGGTACAACTATAGCTATGATTCGTACCGTACGGCTAAGGAAAAAACAAGATGTCTTTTCCTGTTTTGTCATGTGCATCCATTATCTTTTAGACGTTAGCATAACACGTGCAGCGGTTGTTTTCTTGTGACGCGACATAATTTTATTTGTATATTCCACAAATGACAGCAAACGAAATTAATGGCTTGTCAAATGTAATTTGTTTAATCATTGCTTTCTCTTCTATTACAGACTACGTTCATTCCCGTTGCAATGTGGACGTGACACCAGCAAAAGAGGGCTTTCTTCACAACCCTGGCTATCCTGATTTGTACCCTGGGGATCAACCGTGTCAATGGAGACTTCACGTTCCGCAACAAAAAATTCTCCTGGTGTTCTTTGATATTTCTTTGAGAAGTTAGTGACAAAAGAGTCAACTATTTAAATGCAATTCGTATAGCACATGGTCAAAATCATTACAGGAAAACTACAATTTGTAATGTTAGCACGTCATGGTAGCCATGCCATATTTTTTACATTTTTTACTAGTAGAGATGAGAACGTTAGAATTTGCATTGTTGACTGTCTGTATGTATGACTTGTAGTACATACCACAACAACAAAAACGATGTAACTAAGACCACAAAACCCTTGTATTTTAAGTTTTCCAGCCACATAACCTTTTATCAGTCAATTAGTTACTACGAAAATAAAACTAGAAAGAAAAGTTACTGAACATGAAGCTACTTTGAAGTTTGACATTGTTGTTATATAAGTACGGGCAACCAAAATGTAAGTTTTGTTTTCTTGACAGGTCAAGAAAAACGAATTTGCCGAGACGAGCTGGTGGCCAGCGAGGAACATTCGAAACTTCTAAGTACCTGTGGTGATCATTCTTCTGCTGTTGCTGTTTTATCGGAAAGTCATCGACTTAATGTGACTCTAATCCCTCAAAGTCGATTGGCGTTTCCTAAGAGAGGCTTTCTCATATATTACAGAGGTAAGGAAATACAGTCAAAATCTGTACGCAAAAGTAAAATCCCGGAACTTGAGCTGAATAAAACATGTTTTCCTTTCCTCATTGACACACCATTGATCGATGATAGGCTTAGAAAATAGTTACTGTAAAGAAAGAGATTTTGGATTCCGAAAACTAAATTCGTGTTCTCAGTTTTGAACTGAACAGTTTTCGTGAAACGTTATACAAATAAATTCAGTTGATAACCCTGTATGTTGCATTATTCATAAAGGATTCATTTCACACCAACAATTTTTATTTATTTTTTCATTTTTCACTCTTGGGTTATTTTATGCTGTTTGATCAGCATAAAATACGTTTCAGCGATTTCCCGGTGCTCAAGAAATTCTCCACATACTACGCATTTTTTGCACTATCCATCCTACATTTTTTCATTGACAAATCATATAAGACAAATCCTACTCATCGTACGCGAAATTAAAGTTACTCAGGGTTACTAACCTTTTATCAAAAAGATTAAATGAAAAACACGTTTAGACAACGGGTTATCAGTTTCTGAATTGAATTGAGATTAAATCTCTTATTTATTAAAACGAATCTTTACAATAACCTTATTCTCCTTAAAATAGGCTTCAACAAGAAGTTCAGTTGATGTTATAATAACATTTTTAGAAACAGAAAAAAAGTGAGGCAAATACAAATTGACTCACTCAGCTTATTCTATGTATCAAACATAAGCTATTCTTACACGACACATAAATTTCATATTTTTCAACTCATTTGTCCGTGGGCGATTTAATATTCGTTAAACGGAAGCGTAATATCCACTTGCTAGGGAAGTAGACTACCTTTCCTTTACATAATTAATACATCCAACAAACCTGACTATGACAGGGAAGTGAGCTCACTTGCCGAAAAGTGGATACACCGCTTGATGTCGCACTGACTATTACGTTATCAAAGTCGTCGGAAACATTTTATAACACCCTCGTATAATAAGCCAAAACGACGCACAACGTATTTTATAATGCTCAAAAGCTAATTATCAACTTTCCAGTGTGACTGGAAATCTTCAAAGATATTTGAGTTAAATAGGTTTCTGGTTCTGTTTGTCATTTTCGTAATTACTGGCCTTCATCTGTACGAGCGATAACATAGTTATCGATTTAACGATTATACATACATGATGTATTTCCTTTATTTTAGTGCTTGGATGTCGAGATCCGGTGTGGCCAGCTAACTCGTATATGGTATTTCGAAACGCCACTCATGCCTATTTACTGTGTGATCTTGGACATATTTACCCGGATACGTTGACAAGGGACCGGTGGTTGTATTGTAATCCTCTGGAGGATTCCTGGACAGGGACCATTTCAAATTGTCAAGGTTTGTTTGCAAGCATATATTATTTCATATTTTATTTGCTGTTGTGAGAAGAAACCAAATTTATTTTCCTGCTTTTAGAAAATTTAATGAGACTACGAGGTTATGAGGCAAATTCACTCGCAGTCGTAGTTTTGTTACTAGTGCGAGCGTACAGTACTGATTAATATTATAGCATTTCATTTCCCTAGACGAACGGAAAATATTAATGCAAGGAATTGTATAGCTTTATTCAGGAATTGACTTTAGACAGTTTTCCGGTGTAGTGTGATTTTTGTAGTATTGTCTGTCCATCTGTGAAAACTCCTGCCCACAATTCGATTTCGACCAAACTAACCTTCCACTAAGGATCCTTACGGTCCTACGGTCAGTCCACAGGCGGGACCCAATATTCTTGTCCCTGAGACCCAATATCCTTGTCCCTAGTTTTGTAGTGTGATTTTTGTAGTATTGTCTGTCCATCTGTGAAAACTCCTGCCCACAATTCGATTTCTAAACTAACCTTCCACTAAGGATCCTTACGGTCATACGGTAGTTATGTAAGTCAAACTTTGGATCCGATCGTCATAGCCCAAGGGTCAGTGGGAGTCACTCAAAATTTCGAAACTTGACATATGGTTGAAAAAAGTTGGTGTAAATACGTACAGATAGATACAAGAGGCAGTTATGACGTTTTGTAAAGGTTGGATCCAGATTGATTGGTCTCTTTGACCCGCGGATTTTCGCTTATCATTTGCAATGACCTATATAGTTATACGTCAGCATGACATCCCCTGGGAGACGGAATAACTAACGATGGTCAAAATTTACCTGGAATATTCTTACCCGGGTAACCAAACGAATTTTTCCTTGCGAAGAAGCCAAACCACCGACTTTCTTTCGACAGCACAACTTTTAGAAAGACAAATTGCCAAAATTCCATCAAAGTGTCGATGAATTGCATGTGGCAGTCGTCGTGTACAAACGCATAAATTTTGTTTGCCGTCTTATTTCGCATCGTTCTATTAATGAAAACATGATAATGCGTTTTTGCGTTTATCATTTGTATCTCCTCATTCCATATTTGCATAAACAATCAACTGTAGTTATGTATGCTTTAACGCCTTTTTTTGTACGTAGTTTTCACCCATTAACTGGGTGTGGTAGTTCGCTTTTATTTTTTCGTGCCACTGCTTAAAATGAATATTACCGTATTGTGTTGTGGTAACAACCAATTCAGCTGTTTTTCTACAAATTAAATTACAAAGGGAAACAATAATTATGAATCTGCAAAAGGTGACGATATGTATTGGATTTGAGAGGTGTACTAATTGTACACTAATGCAAATGAAACGAAATAGGAGCAAACAGATTCCACGAGTGACACAGACACGCAAAGTAAACATACATCTTGCACGCAATAATACAACGAAACAAACAAAACCTACCCTAATGAATGTTACGAAAATATCTAAATAATGCAGCTATTATGCAACAAACTTTTGTTTGAATACACATTGCTAATCTACAGTTTATTATTTATTCTAAAAATACATCTCCGAAAACCCATTGTTTAACATAAAATATATGATGTTTTGTCAAAATTAGCATGTCAAAGAGTGTGGGCAGGAGATCTTTCACGGATGGATGGATATATACGACCAAATTCAGTACTAGCTCACTATAATGTAATTTTTTTTAGTTCTCTCCTCAGCACAAAAAAAGCAGAAAATAAAGGGTATATCGGAATTTTAAAAGAAAATTGCCTGTATGTGTAAAAGAAGGATAAATATTAAAATATAAACAAAAAACTAGCAAAAACTCCATGGCAAACCTAATGAAAAAAATATTTTAGGACTATTCGCTGACACCCATTTCCTCTCGCATGTATAACAAAACTATTTTAAATGTATATGCATATATAATTGTTTGTAATTAATTCATATGTTTTTTGTAAAGACAAGCGTCACAGACGCTTGAAATGCAGTACCGACATGTTTAATTGCATGTCAAAGCCATTCTCTGTCATTCTGATACACAGTTTAAAAAAGGCAAAAGGTTGCCTGCCTGGTTGCCAGGACCTCGGTGATTTAACGAGGATTTTTTTTCTGCGTTTTTTGTGCAGAGGAGGGAACTTTAAAAAATTACACAATAGCTAAAAATGCTTTCAGCTACGTAATTAAGTAACGTTGCTATTACGTTTTGTCAGAAACTCGTAAGCTTAACAAAATAATAATGCAATATGTGTTTCCTACGAAAATAATTTAGTTGAAGTACCAAAATAACAGCTTAAAGTTTGCACAAGTTAAAACTTTGCAACCATTTTTTTCTTCTGATCTCAATATGTGCTTTCTCAGATATTCGTGGCTATTCCAGCGTCATGGGAAATTTGTCTATCGCCCAAGTGCTCCTGAAGAATCCTTCATTTTGGCCTGTACGTCATCCGCGGCACAACAGCAAGGATAATGTGATCTCCGGTAACCAGCGTTACTTATATTTCCTAAATTTTATTTTCTGAACCAACTTTTCGATTAACCAATCCTCCATTAACACTCCGTTCTACTCTCATACTAAAAGATCGAGTTATCAGTTCAGCTGAAACGTTTTTGGTCAACAATATTAGTACTCGGTAAAAAAGAAACGCAGCTCACGCTTGCATGTTCTCACACGTGATATCACGACCCTACATCTACATCTTGCTTTATCTCGAAATGGCGAATGATTTTCAGAGGCACGGCATCCTTTTCCTCACTTTACATACAGTATCCAATGAATTCTCCACTTTTCATGCATTCGTGCATGGTCAAATCCTTTGCTCATAAGGCATTCAACTACTATTTTCGTATTCTTTCCGGCAGATCAAATTTCGTTTAGTTCCTGCCTACAACCGCCTCAAAAGTAGTAGGCGTAGAGGTTTCCTACTCTACTATTACTAAACTTCCGTTATTTAAAATGACAAACTGTCTTCCGGCTGACTCCTATCTTTGTAGTTGGTTACCCCAAGTTAGTCACTGCGAGATTTATGACGATTACAAAGAAAACGGAGGCAAGTATACAATACATTAAATTAAGTACCCGCTTATTTAAATACAGTAGAGAGATTTCGCAAAGTGTAGTTTGCATAGCTAACCTGTGTATGACACAATATAATAACAGAGGGATCATCGTTTCATATATAAGTAAGTAGTGGAAAAGTATTACATTGCGGAAGAATGTTAGACGAGAACCCTTTTTAAAATAGCATTTCACTTAATATTTAGTAAGTTTTCCCTAAAGCTTTGTTTGAAATTGCGCAATATGGCAGACCAGATAATATCTTATCTTACAAATATGTGAAATTACCGCCGCCGCCATTACTGCTCATTCGCATCAATTTTTCTACATCTTTTGAAAGCGTTTATCTCTGCTTTACAACCACGTCGAGACCACAGTTAACTTAGGACTAAAAATTCACGGTAAGAATACTTTACTAACTACTTCGGGTTATTTCCGTTATTAAGGTTTGTACTTTGTATGCGAAGCATTGAGCATTTGAAGAATACTTATTGCGAATGCTATCCTAACTGTGTGTGTGTTATTATGCAAACATTACTCCTCCTAAACTATTCAAACAATTGACTCCTAACTTGGCACGCATGCATAATATAAAGCATTATTTTCAGCCAAATCTAACCACGACAACTGTTAAAAACCGTTACAACTTAATTTTTTTTAAATATCAACATAGGGCATGCGATTGCAACACATCATCCGACTCGCCTCAGCATATTAATCAAATTGTGATACATTTTGACCCAAAATTCGTAATGGTAACTTTTAGAAACCGTCTAAAAACTCATCGCATACAAAAGTTTAAAAGTAACGAGAGTGTCTTTAAAAAAGCATTCTTACAATTTTGAATATTTAATGAAAGCCGTCTGACGATTTCGGTCGAAATAAGCAAAGCCGTAAATACTTTTAACTGTTTAAAAAAGACCCCAACTGACGAAAGTGACATTTTCCATACAATAATGCAAAAAACTTAATACAGTCAAAATGAAAAATTCAAATTACTTGCCAGATACTGAAAAAAACATACAATGTGACCTGTCAATACAATCGGCGCTCAAAAATGAACTAAAGTACATTTTCTGTGGACTAGGTATATATATGCCAAAATGCAGACATTTGCAAAAATGATCAAGTTTATGTGTATTTTTTGCAAAAACAATTCTCCGCGCCAGCTCATAATAATGCAAGACATTTTTGGTACCAAAATGTACAGAACGAAGTGGAGAATATTACTGTGAAAACATCTCATTTTGCCCCAAAATTAGAGTTAGGATCTAAAAAGTCAAAAAACGAAAGACGGCTTAGTCAAGACAGACACTTTAAAAGTTCGGGCTCCGTAACGCTCTTTATTTTTTTCGCAAAATTATGTTATTTACTGGTTACACCAGTCTTGTTAGGGTATGATCTAGGAATTATACGAGTCAATTGTAACACGAAAGCAACACATAAGACCATTTAGCATCTCCAGTATTGTAATATCTCTAGCTTGTTAATTTTCGCTTAAATCACCGTTTTTTGCAATCCTGTACTACAATATATAGGAAACAATTCACAATGAAAAGGACAAATCCGCGTGTACTTTCTCAAATATTGATTGTATGTACTGAATTTACAGATTGTGCAAAAATGTAAAACTGTTTCATTTTTATCCGTTTTGCTAACAGATTATATCCTCCCTATTTGTGTGATGATTATACTCTTCACCGTGAACGGAATTGTGCTCCTTTTTATTTGGAAGAAGCGACAAAGGTAAGGGTATTACATGTCAATATTACATACCTATTACATGTGCAAATCATGTCAATTCAGTTGTATCCATTCCATTGATAGATTTTGTGTCGAAATTTTCGAAAATGGTGTCTAGAACAAGAGTTTTACATTTCAACCTGCGTATTTCTTTCTCAATTCTTGCCTTGTTTTGTGCTGAACTACCAGTAAAAAGTCTCATTTCGCCCAAGTCAACATTAAAATACGCTCTTTTCTCTACTTACATTCATTTTTGTGTTTTGATTTATTATTCATATAATATCAAAAGCTTTCTATCATCCAACGTCGGAACGACGGTATCAACTTGATGGTATGTAATGTATTGTTGTTCGCTTTTTCATAAAAGTTTAGACATTAGTCAAGAAAAATAAGAAGAAATGCTCGTTGCACACGCTTGTAGTGTGGTATATATTCCAAAAAATAAATTTGCATGCAGTGTGTTGGTTTTTGTGGGTTACTTTGGAATCCCAAAAATTGCATGTCGCACCTCATTTTTTCCTCTGACTCTAGTGAATCCCTGATTATCATTGACATCGCGTCTGGAGCAATACCTTAATATTTTGTAATAAAGCGAGGAATACAGAAAATTACTAACCGGAATGAGAATGAAGTGGCATGCGTAAGAGTTTCCCTACTCGTGGCAGCTAACATATTTTTCCCGTGTATTGTTGCAACCTGTGTGGTGGTTTTGGTTCCAGAAATGTGCCCTTCTTTGTATATAATATACATATGTATATAGTGTATATTATGCTAACCTGGTTGTTTGTGGCATGCATAAAAGCTTTTTTTGTTTGTAATTTTTTCCATTCAAGCCTGGTCAACCCTGTTGCGCGTCAGCAAGGCGTATATACAAGCACCCAGGCGAAATTTTTTAAATGTCTGTTTGTGACATGTTTTTTCACTCCGTTGAATATTTTTGGGGGTTTTTATTGCATTGAGAATACCATTCCTTTGGTTTGAAGTAAAATAGAGGCTTGTTACCCTGAACCTAAGCTCGAATTTTTTAAATACATTTTTTGTGCACAATTCCCCTGACACAATTCACGTCCTCCCGGTAAACTTTCAGAGTTTCATAATCTATTATGCGTAGATTGTGTAGATGGTGTAATTTGTTTGTCATTTGTTGTACCTTGTACCCATCCTATTCTAACGGGTGTGTAAAAATGAAACCTGTAACCCACCACCACTCAGAATGAAAAATGTGAAAAACATGGCTGCAAAACCAGGATTTTTGCAAAGGATGCTGTGTAATTTCGTGTCCTTATTGTTTTTGTCAGGCTGGAGGAGATGGAAAACGAGCGGAATCAAGAAATGGAAGAGATTTGTGCGGCCGTTGTTGACGGTTCCAATACGCCCGTGGACGAAAGTACTTTTTCCTTTCCGAGTTCAGCAGTAGAAGACTTGTGGCAAGATGATCACTTTGACGACGATATTGATGAAACAGATCAGGATCGAACGTTGACAACACTCACTCTTCATACGACAAGTTCTCCGCCAAATTCGACAATGATGAAGCATTACAGCCACACAGACTCGGCTCACCAGGATATCAGTAGAGGGCATCATAACGGCGGATACTATCGAATTTCACAGGATGGGTCGTCCTCCGGGATTTTCAGTAATGGAGGCAGTAGTGGCGTTACAGGGACGCAACATAGCTTATTTTCTTCCTTTCAACCGCCTCCGCAACAACAACGGTTGAGCCATCCTCTTAGTAATGGGTCTTCATCTTACGCCTTCCCCAACGGAAATGGTAATGTACATAGTCATCATCCTCCTCCGCTTCATCATAATCACAGTAGTCATAGTGCTGGCAACGGGACAACAGTAGACAACGGAAACGGGAGCTTGACGGGAACACATTCTTTTTACATTGGATATACAAGGACAACTGCCGTTTAAAGGAGAAAATTTGAGAGATAAATTCCAAGTAGATGCATACTTTTGTCGTTATACCGTAATAGGCGAATGGACGCAAAATTGTTTTTGTTATGTAAACAGCATATAGGTATGTTGGTTCATAAACATTATGGGACTTTACAGATCAAATTTTTTATCAATAGTAGTTGGTTGGTATGTGTGTATCTTTGGTCAACATTAATGTATTTTTGATGAAGCTAGGAGTTAGCAGCAAGTCTGTAGTCCAATAGATAGATAAGATGTAATTATTGAACTTTAGGAAGGGGAACGTAGAAAATAGAAAACCTGGGGCAATGGAAGTGTACTGCTACCCGTCCGAGAGAGAAAATTTTGGTAAGTGTATAATGTGATGATGATTCATAAGAAAAAATGAGCAAATCTTGGGGAACACATGAATGAGCAAATATTGTAGATAATAACAAATGATAATACTAGAAGTGTAGACAGGGCTAGAGCTTGACATGATATAAGAAATGGAGTGTTTGTTGTAGTTTCATCATTATCCTTAGAACCCGTTGACATTACAGTCACATAAACTCTCTTCCCTCCCCTTGTTTGGCATGTACCACTCACAACCTCACCCAGCATCTCAGAGTGTGTTTTACTGACAGATGAAAGCGGCATTGGATAGCATTGCAAGAATGCTTTTGGTTGACGCACTTTTCTATTCTGTTTCACGAGATTTATCCTTTGCCTTGTTAGCTATCTGAGAGACTGGCTTGTAGAACTGGAAAAACTGGAAGGCAACTGTTAACAGTATAGTTTCTGGTGCTGCAGGACAAATATCATTTTAAGATCAATAGTGCTTTAAGGATCGGGTGAGGTCAGAAGCTGTCTCACTGTCTGTTTAGAAGTAAAAGTAATCACTGCTGGAAGTGGAAACTCGAGTGATAGATGGTAGTCTAACACTAGCAGTCTGCTTTCACAACACTCCCTTCGATCAGTCAGCAGAACTAATTTTTAAACAAAGCATCACGCAATGCCCGAAAGTAATTCCACGGGCTATCTTAGATCTTTCTTCTCTTATACTTATTTAGTAGTGCATTCAGGGAAATAATATGAATATTTTCTTATGATTCTGTAATTTTGTTAGCTTTAAATAATCCCATCCACGTTGTGTCATTCATGTAGTAAAGTGGCAACAAACGCATGACTAGTTATTCCATCGTACCAAAAATATTAGGTAAACGTTTAATCCTGCTAGTAATATACTCATTATTAACTTTATTACCTCTGAACGAGTATTGAAAAACGTGTATAAAATGTGTTTATAATGATATCATATGCAATATTAACAATAACCGTTACATTGAGATATAGATAATTTTTGCTAGAAAGTACAAGAATAGAATTAGACAATTGGAGTATAGAGCATATATGTGTTTACACCAGGCTCTGAACATGAAAGGTATTCAAACAAAATTTTATAATATCCTGCATTCAAAAAGAGACGCAGAATGTTTCCACGGCCAATTTTCCTAGTTCTTTACGTTAATTTTATTGTTTTTTGTGTTGTATGATAATTTTACGTATTTGGTAGTCGTGGATTTATTCTACGTCGTGCATCAAGGTTTATATCATGAAAAAATCACAATTTTGAAAAAGAGAAGCAGTGCTATTTTTTCTTTATGTACACTCTAGTAATTATTATATCTCTCTGGTTTACACACTCATTCTTTAATTTTTTTTAATAAGGAACAAGCAATAGTACAGTAGCCGTGCATTCAAGCAAAAAATATGTTTCACTGACTAAATTTAGTAGACAAAAAGATTTTGTGGGAAATTCCAAAGTATTTCTATCGACCCAAATAGATTAATTCCGATTTCGATACATGTTCATTATAGTTAAAAAAAGAATAATTAAATTGTGAAAATAATGCGTGTGTGTACATCATGAAAAGTTCCTGAAACTGGTATACATTCTATATAGTTGTAATGTAAACGTAGATTGTAAATTAATTATTTTGAAGCAGAAAACGGGACTAATTATATGTGAAAAAAGCTGTGTTTGCCGAGATAAAACAAGTTAAGAGT
>JAHZNB010001366.1:0-10867 GCA_027744295.1 Callyntrura guangdongensis
TTCTATTTAACGTTACTTCATCCGGTTGGCCTGCCTGCCTGAAATTGCCGCTACTACCCGACAAGTAATCTAACTTTCATACTTTTACATTATAGCTCATCTTTTTTCCTTAATGCACTTTTCGATGTCTTCACGTCTGCCTATGTAAATGGGTTCTATCGATACACTCACTAGTTTTCCGAGAGCAGTAATTATGATGAGATTGAACTTTGACCTCATTCATTTTTACAAATGATGGAGGCAGTGTTGGTGGTAGGGCGATAACATTTGAATTCTATAGTACCATTTGCCCAGGCTTGTTTGTTGATTCTTGGTGCAGTAGCCTTTTTTGCCTGCGGTGTTCTCTACCACTCAACTATAAATATTGTTACCTAACTCGGTCATACGTGTTAATAAATAAGCACACATTTTAGTTAACTTTGCAATCTAAAATCCATTTTACTGCTGTATATGGGAGCCAGGATCAAACAAAGTCTCTCCGTATCAAACACACCACATTCCTGACATCATTGCATAGATGTATGTGTGTGTGATAGAACAAAAATGGCACAATGTGTATTGTAAACCTTTACTTTTTTTAGCGCTACAGCCTTTTCTTCCTTTCTATAGACTTAACGGACAAACCCTTTTGTGCATGATAGTGAGGATGGAATGGCAGTAGCTATCTCAAACAGGAAGTTTTTTTCAAATATAAAGCTATGCTGATATTGGATCATGCCAAAAAACTTACCAGTTCAAGCCAACTTTAATATATGCTTATACATTTATGCATATTTTACCTCGCATGCGATTCCTACACGAGAGGCACATGGACATGTATTTATGTCCCTCTTTATACATGTAGGTGCTCTTATATGGCAGGTCTCTTCCTTCAGGCCTGAGTTACTGATGTTGCTTGCATCTACCATTTTTCACTGGGTGAAATGATGACGGTGATGATGATGTGAGATATCACCATACAAGAACGGCATACAGTAGACCTATGGCTATGTCCCGCAACAACCACCGCTACTACTGCTACTATGTGACTTTTTCATGTGTACTTTTAACTTTCACTTTTAACTTCTTTTTCCTTCATTTTTTGAAAAAAAGCAATTTTATGTGAAGTCAATGCCTGAATAAAAAGCAGCAATGTACAGAAGCGACGCCTAAGCAGAAGAAACGTCCACGTAAATGGAGATAAAAGTTAAAGAGTATAAGAGAACCGTAACATTTGCAATACGGGAAGGCAAATAGGTATATGCACACTCCGAACGTCGTAGAAAAAAAGTGGCTCGCGATGACATTTTAGTCTATGAAAAAGGAAAAAAATTCAGGAAGAGCAGGAATTTTTAAGAAGCTATCTAAGGATGTTGCTGAGATATATCTGCCACTTATTCCACAAATTTTTAACAAACATCTTATTATCGTATCTCTCACTTTCTCTTGGAAGACTTTTCTTTCTGACAAGAGTTTTAGCATCATGACGTCTGATCTGTCTGGTTTAAGGATAGTACACTTTTCACTACAATTCTATATCCTTTTGCACAAATTTTCAGCTCAATGCCCTCTGTTTATTAATCATTTGCTAGAGATCTCACACCACCCGGAGCCTTCTGGAGAAAACGCAACTGGAGAAAACATTATGTCTACAAAGATACACATATCTACATTTCGTCCTCATTCACAATTAAATTTTGTATGAGCAAAACCACGTACATCGCAGTAAGAAAAAAATAATTACTCTTCCGGGTCGCTGGCTTTGCTAGCGGATGCTGATGAATTTCCCAGTCCCATTTCCCTGCTGCTGGTAGTGGTGACCTACTACATGATTTTTGGGGAAAAATTAGGCAAAAACACCATCTTAAGTTATAGTATTCATATGATAGCTACATAGATGTATATAAAAATGTCGGCGTTTGAAAAACGAGAAAATTTTCTGTTTTTTCTCTACGTCTGTTTTCCATAGACCAAGAATTAAGCCATAAGGAAAAGAGAAAACCTCAAGAAATGTAAGAGCGGAACTTGTTCCCTTGCCTAATATAATAAAATATTATTATGGTTTTTCTTCGTGTAGCAAATAAAATAGCTGGTTCTCTCATATGACAATTTAAAGTTCTCTGCTGCCAACTAAAATAGTGTGCTCTTGCATATTTATACTCGCTTCCGGAAAGAATCTGTATTAATTCAGAGTAGCACATGAGAAGATAATCTCATCAGAGAATGAACACACACTCGACTTGTACAAAAAATGCATGAAGATATCTTTGCTACTCCCTCTGCTGCTGTCTTTTCTCCTGGTCTTCTTCTGATGATGACGATGATAAGGCTCAAGTTAAAGAGGAAGTGTATATTTTCAAGTAAAATGGTAAACTGGGAGGAATGAGCTATTATTATTTTATGTACCTTCAGTCAAGCGAAAATTTCGAGGTTTCAACATTTTCCGACTTATATCCTAGATATTTAATGCATATATGTTATAAATGTTCGAACGATGTTATAATTTGGTTGAAAATTTTTCATCCAGTCGAGTTTCCTATTTTACTTGGCATTGCTGTCAGATTAAATTTAATTTTACTTGTAATTTCCTTACTGAAGAAGTACGCTACAAAAGGGTTTACTATGCGTTCGATTCTTCTAATACGGATTTTTGTGATTTTGAACCTTTCACCGTTGCACTAGATGAGAGAGTGGAGTGATGTGATAGTGACATGTTGTGATACCGCACCTCTCCCTTTTTGTTCCATGCATTTTAAATAAATGTCTTTGATAACTTGTATAAGACATTGTATGATGTTTCATTACGGAGTAAATCTGATATGATGCAGTTAAATAAAGTACGAAACGTCAACGATACAAAACTGGTGAAGATAGTGTCACAGCTTGTTAGAAAATATTGCTGTCAGTTCTGTATAAAACATTGCACTTTCGTAAAATAAAGCTTCCATTAAAGATTTGACAAATAACACTATAGACTTGTGCAAGAAAACGATGAGAGATAGTATCACTACGAGTAATTCAGAAACGACATTTGTATCTTTAGCAATACAGAAGTCAGTGAATTTGGGAACATCATATTCATTCAGGGCTCCGACAGAAGTGGTCTTACAAGATGACAGCACAATAAAAGAGATTTCGCTATAGAGTAAAAGATATGACACTTCATTTTATTTACAAGGAATTTATACAGTTAAGCTATACAAACTTAATTGTATTTAATTGTATTTAGTACTAGAGACCAGCGGTTTACGCAAGTAAGCCATTTTCTAGAAGCAATAAATGCACACAATTATTATAACATACATATATGGCATTTGTTTCTTTGTATACCTTTTCTATCGCGAAAAAGAGTTGTTGAGTTGAATCTAAGCCAAGCCTATGCTATGTTGTTGTTGCTACGGTAGTAATATTGTGTCTTCTTACTTCGTTCAACTTAGCTGAACATAGCAAAAGACAGAGAGAATGCCAGTTGTCTTGTAGAATTGTTGAGAACAAAATTATCGGCTCATCGGTTTATATATATAATCGACAAAGTAGGAAAATTTGCACCTAACTTTAATCAAACCCGACTACGGTTCAAGATAAATCACAATCTAACATTTAAAAATGTCATACTTACATACTACTAGTAAGTATGATATTTTGGAATTTCTGCTGTGTTACCACTTATGCGATTTCCTTGTCAGTAAAGCCATAGAGTTCTGATTTTTTTCGTCCTACAATAATATTATACGTCATTCGTGTCTTTGTCCTGGTACATCACATTGACAGACTTATTACCACCAGTCAACGCGACACAAACATCATCCTCACATGGTGACACAGACACATAAACCCAAAAAGGAATTTCAAGAAAGGCAGAATAGCGAAGAGAAAAAATAATAATAAATAGCACAATCTTTTTTTCCTCCCATGGTTTTTATCTTGAAAGGATGACATACTACCACCGCCACCATCAACCGGATACTCTTGCTACAAAAATTTTTTGTTGCTAAAATTTTATTTCTTTGATTCCCAAGGGTCTCACATGCCACCACTTGGAAATATTAAGTCCGTCACTTAGCATTACATACTTTTCTCGGCCTTCTGCTGAAACAAGACAGGCAAAAAGACTATTTCTCTTTTGCTGTCTGCTTCTTCCCAAGTCAAGTCAATAAATGAACTTGGGCTACCAACCCATCACCACTACCGCCGCGAGAAACCACTCCTTCCATATCGGAACCCCACTTTACCACCCCAAGTTTTTATCCACTCAGCTGTGATGATGGCGGAAGAGGTCGGTGAAAGTATAGAGTAATGGTGTAGTACGAGCAGTAGTAAAAATACAAGTAAAAGTAAAGTTGAATTAAGCTAAAGCTAAAAAAGCAGGAAAAAAATACGACGGGAGGAACGATGAGAGAAAAAGTCTCTATCTTTTCTTTGTCTCGTTTACTCTCTGTCTCTATATCTTTCCCATAAGCTATTTTTATCCTGACGGAAGAGAATAAGACAGAAAAAAGTTTTTTTCAGCTTAAACATCAGCGTCAGCCAGCAGCGTGCACTTTTTTATTTGATGGGTGTATATGTATAATAGTGTGCAGCAGCAGCGATGGTGTGCCGGTGAGCACCTACTGAAAACTTTCACTTTCATCTTAATTCCCGCTCCCATCCTAGCAAAAGAAATAGACCGAAGAAGACATCCTTTTTATAGTGGTTTTATTCATTCTCCTTCATTTACTAAGCCGATATGTATTGAGGTACTTGTTCAAGTATGTGCGGGCATATACCAAAAAAGTGTATCTTTACTTTAGACTATACTCGTAGTAAAGTGTCATGGAGCGACACTATTTCATCAATTTTCTACACGATTTTTTATTTCACCCTTTTATTCACTCAACTTACAGAAACGCAAGGAGGAGCATGACGGTAGTCAAATTCCTATAAAATACAACATCCACGCAGACATTATTCTAAAGGCTTGCCATAAAAAGGAAACAGTTTCACTCCGAATGTTTCATTGTTTGTTTGACTGATTGTGAGATATGCTTGAATGGATCATAGACTGCTGTGATGTTCTCACTGATAGTTTATGGAGTAATGGGGCTGTCCATGAGATATGTAGTATATAACATACATGGGTAGAACGTTATTTTTAACGGTTGTAAAGTTGAGCTTAATTTTTATAAAAAAATATTTTTATGTGTTTACAAGCAAATGCTTGCAAAAATGAAAACCCCCCTTTGGTAAATCTCGTATAATGTGTTTAAAATAAAATAATGCATTTTTTGTAACGTGTTTCGTTACATAACAAAGGCGTTCTTTTTTACTTACCGAGTTATTTATGACCTGCTTAGTTTGTGTATCCGTCTTAAACCATTCCCTACTTATTCTTTTGTTCTCTTAAAAGCTGTAAGAGATACTACGATACTCTCTTTTATTATAATGCGCTTCCATCTCAACGTTAGTGCAAAGCATGTAAAAATCCGCTTCGAAATACTTCTATTTTAGTAGATGACACAATACAAATATAACCCACACCTCCGTGTTTCCATCTTATTCACACAAATCTACAATGAACTGTTTTCCCTTTCGCCCTTTCAGTACTAACCAAACAGCAGCAGACAATACAGCGGCAGAATTGATTGTCTTCTTTTCCCTTACTTGCCTCCTTATTTTCATTGTCTACAATATGAGATCCACCACTTTTGGTTTGCGTCTTTTTTGCATAAAGCCGACAACCAACGCCATCAGCGAGACAGATAAAAATGCACCCGGGCAAGGAAGTCACCAACAGAGCCAAGTAAAATGCGATATACCTCCTTTTTGCCCCATAAACAGGACATCACGAACTAAATTCACTTTTCACCAATGAGGAAACAACAGAATGTGTGAAAGCACACGTAAAGCTCATGAATGTGTCTTTAACACTTGCTTCGGCAATAGACGTGTCTTTTCTGTTGGTGGTTGTACGTTGTGTGTATGGGTACCTGGGCATTTTCTTCATTTTGAGCGCAGACCTAAATAAACTGTGACAACGACTTAAATCCCAACTACAGAGGTACTTTCTACTGCGGCTCTTCCGTATTTTATTCTACAACAACTCCAAGCTTTAATCCGACACATGGAAAGGAAAACGATATGATAAGCCCAGAGTGTTGACCTCTTCCATTAGCAGAGCGCATCAACGACGTCAGTAAACCGATCATGATCATCATCTCCAGATAATGTAAAACTTGAGCAGAGAGGGATTCCCAAACTGGACGTTATTGCACTTCACTTTCTCCAAAGTATGTTTATTGGCAAGAGTATTGCCTTAAAATGTACATTTTCCTGCAATAAGACGGATATTGTGCTGCTTTGTTACAATTGCCAGGGGACTTTACATCAAGATAAAAAAAAGTGCTGGGAAAAGGGGAACAAAGGCGCAAATGAGTTGCAGCAGTCAAGTGAGCAATACATTAAGAAAAAAAGAAAATGCACTGCAGCTGTACGTGATATAAATGATGATCATATATGACCATATATGAGAGAACAAACAGCACATAAAAATGTCTCGTCATGCCCCATATTATCTTTCCCATGTGGCTTTTACTACTTTGTTCTATTCTACTTTTTTTCCCTACTTTGCAGTGGAGAAAGAGAGAAAAATTGGAAAATAAAGTACTTGTGGATCTCTTTTCTCTCAAATAGAACTGTCTTTAGTCGCAAAAATATTAAAACTCTTGTGAACGCCCGTAAAAATTGTAATATTCTTGCGCCTTTTTCTCTCTAGTCGTCATGTAGCTTTCCTCGTTGTGTGGCGGCAATGATGATGGTGGTGGTGTGGCATCAAAATTGCTTTGTTTTGATGTTTGATAATAAAGATATACGAAATTGGGGAACAAGTCTCACACCACTCATACAAATTGTCTATAATGATGAGGATAATAAGTCCCTCACTTGATGCCCTAGTTTCACGACACGGTAATAAATACTACATGCCGACGACGACGACGGTCGCGCAAATTACGAAGTACAATGCTCAGAAGAAAAACACCAGTAGTGTTACTTAAAATAAAATAACAAAAATCCCTGAGTGTCTCCAATACTGCATCATCTTAATACCTACCCGACAAAAGACACGATTCTCTTAATCACGCACACCAGCTCGCGATAACAAGTAATTCCTATTCACTCGAGCAGGAACAAATTGTTTTCCATATTTATAACGTAATATAATGTAAACAGACAGAAAAAACTTTACCAAGTTCTACAGTTTTCACTTTTTACACATACACAGCGAGAGAGACAAGCCCTTTCCTTGTCAGGTTCCTTAACCAAACGAAAACATATGGGTAAAAAGTTTACTGTTGAGATAAAAAAACAAATTTGATGTTATATGAGATGAAGAACGCACTACAAGAGCTTGGGTAGTGCTTAGATTTAAAATATATTGTAGTTTATCTGTGAACCACACACTTTTACAATTTATACTTTTACTGGCAGCAACTTATACTTTTTTCCTGGTGAAAGATCAAATTTGGAATAGAGAAAAGAACGCAAGATTCATTCAAGTGTGTAGTCACAGTTACATTATTATTGGGTATATGTAAAAAAATAGACAAAAATGCTACATTATTTTTTTCTCCAACGAAAGGCTTTTTTGACCGACTTCTTTATAAACAACACAGCAGCA
Organism: Callyntrura guangdongensis; assembly: GCA_027744295.1. Lineage (NCBI taxonomy): Eukaryota > Metazoa > Arthropoda > Collembola > Entomobryomorpha > Paronellidae > Callyntrura > Callyntrura guangdongensis. Next base: position 7,634 of record JAHZNB010001366.1, read on the forward strand.
GCCGTAAAACATGGCACTCGAAAAATAGTTTCTGTTTCTTATTTTCCTCTCTCGTTGTTCGTTAAAAAGAAAGGTTTTGGGTTTATTTTCCTTCCCAGAAATTTTTTATGGTAGAATGTCTCATGAAAGCATACCTTTACACAAACAAGCATATAATATGTACGTGCACACGTGACCACACACTTTCAGCACCCCTTCCTTTCTTTTCTCTTTTTTCTCCTACAAAAAACAAGTTAAAGCGTCGAGATGGGAAATACTATAGAAAATGCCATAAATTTCTTTTAAAAATACACATACACTCACAGTGAGAAAATATGTACAAAAACTTAAAAACCAAACTCAGCAAAGTATTGCGGAAGCAGCTTTCCACTCATATTGTTCTGGTCTTGAATGAATTCGCTGAATGCTTTTGTTTTTTTACCTCCTTATAAACGTACATATATAATGCCCTTCTTTCAACTTTCTCTTACTGTCTCTTTTTCGGTCGCTGTATTTTTTGTGCTGGCTTCAACAAATTGCAACTGGATTTCTTTTAAAACACTAAACTCACACAGTGAAACAATACACCAGTTTTACTACAATCCTTCTCTCTTCCTTAAACTCTAAAGTAGTGGGTCATCTTATACTTTCCTCACTACTGTACTGTAGATACTCATTGTTAAAAGTGTAAATCCTGTGTGTGTGTGTGTGTATGTGTTAGTGTGCCGGATGCGGATCTGCTAGATCTGCAGATTCATCCTTTGGTAGAAAGAGAGGGAAAAAATATTCATTTACACTCTAGTTTTTCTCCTTGTTTTTTCCTGTATTTTTTCTCCTTATTTTGTTTGTTTCTCCAAATAAGTCTCAATGGGCTTTTGAGCAGAGAAAAAATAGGAATAAAGGGGAGAATACCAAGTGGTAAAGAAAACTCAATGCAATTTTCAGAGAATTTTCTTACTGCTGCTGCTGGTGGTTGCGACGATGTTGTAAAAACAGTATATAATAATCTGTAGACACAACGAATATATCACACTACCGCCACCACCACCACTGATACCCATCTATAGATCCTCTGTCAGTCACTCTCTACGAGAAACAGCACGGCGCAGAGGAAAAATTATTTGCTCCTAGTGCCACTGCACACAGCATATCATGCATTTTTATTGCTTTTTACTCTCACTTTCTTCTTTACTGTAAGCCACAGTCGGAGAAAAGAGAGAGAGAGGGAGAGTAGAGAAAGACTTGTTGTTGTTTTATGTAAACTACGACTAGTAAGAATAACAGTGATTTCGAAAGAGAAAATTTGCCACTTATTTTCTTTTCTTCTTTACTGCAATCATCTATTTATTTACTGAGTTTTTATCTGGCTACAAGTTGTAGTATATTAATATAACTTTTTGTATGTATGCATGTATCTGTATTTTCTCAACCCATTCGGCGTAGATGTATAGCCCATATTAGATGTTCATTTAGATTGTTCCCTTTTGTTTGCTTTTTTGCTGTAGAAGCAGTATTAACGTTTTTTTGTTTTTCATTTTAAAGATGAAATTATCTACGTTGCTTTTTCTCATCAATTTTCTCCTTCTTTTGCGTCTCTTGAAAAAATTATAATTTTGCTGACTGCGTACAATTTGCGCTGTGTTCTTCTGTAATGTATACTACTGTCGGAGAGCTGCTCGTAAAGATGACGACAGGAATATATTTTGCGAGTATATTAGATACGTTCAAAATTGCGTGGAATATATGTACATTTATACGGCAGACTCCTGCTTTTTTACCGCGCTGCTTTTAAATGTTATAGACCTTTGATTTGCAAATTTTTTCAAGAAGGAAATGACGCTAGAAGAAAAACGTACACATGATATCGTTGATTTACTTTGGTTTTTGCTTAGCTCGCAAAATAAAAAACAAACAAACAAAATGCGCATCCGGCATCATCATAATCATGCAATATCCTTTCTCTCCCTTGTCTACTAAAAAATGTACACATGATATCGTTGATTTACTTTGGTTTTTGCTTAGCTCGCAAAATAAAAAACAAACAAACAAAATGCGCATCCGGCATCATCATAATCATGCAATATCCTTTCTCTCCCTCGTCTACTGGCTCTATTGCTAAAATGTTTTCTTAACTCGGCGGAGCTCAAACTCGGTAGTTCATCCCTGTAGTCAACTATTATGTTCATCCTTTTTTCTTCCCCTGTTTCAAATCTCTCGTGCCTTTAAAGCGTATTGCTTGAGTAACTTTTTCCCAAAGAGAGTAAATCTTCCCCCTTTCCTCTCCCTTTCCTGAATTTCAACAAGAAAACAAGTAGTAACTTTTTCCCAAAGAGAGTAAATCTTCCCCCTTTCCTCTCCCTTTTCCTGAATTTCAACAAGAAAACAAGTATAAAATGGTTGTTTGCATGTATTACATGTTATGCCAATTCATTTGGACTTTTTCTAAACTGGGTCACTTGATTCTCAGCAGGCTAAATACTTTCTGCACTCGGAATTTGCTACTACATTTTTTCGGCTAAACTTTATTTTTTTCCGCTTTTGTTCATTCATGTATACATATTTTGAAAAATGATGATGATGATGATGATGAGAAAGTCTTCATGCAAATTGTTTTCGTGTCCGTCTGTCTACCCATTTGAAAAATTAACCCTTTTGTCTTCTTTTTTTGTGTGCTCAACTTGTGCACATTTAATATCATTGAGAGTAGTTTGTTCTCGTCAAATGAACACGATGATATCGTATATACCATGTCTACATCTTATAAACAAATATGACAGCATATCGATCTATCTTGCTTCCTGTTGTCAGTTACCCCCTTGAGAACTCATTACACAGTTGTAAAAGTCGATAATATCGCGAAATACAGGTCAACGTACATGTAATGGCATTCCCTTATTTTCTCAGTGTATTGTTCGTAGTGGTCAACATCAATATTGACTATTGTCTCTAAACGTACGTGCTGTGCTCGTCTCTTGCTTTTTTGAATTATTTATGTTTATCATAAAAATGCGTAAAGAAACGGGAAAAAACCAACATAAAACTTTTTCATTTCTGCGAACTATTTATTCATTCTGTTTGAAATGGAAATGTGTAAACAGACACCGTTGGTTATACAAGTTTACCTTTCTTGTTGATTTTTTATTTTCAATCCTCGCAGGCATAAATCTACAATGTTATATTGATCTTATGATTATATTACGACACAGACAAAGTATTGAAGTTCTTTTTGGACTAGATGCCTTTTAGAGGAAAGAG
>JAHZNB010001367.1:0-10579 GCA_027744295.1 Callyntrura guangdongensis
TGCCGTATAAACCAGAGCCAGAACCTCTTCATGACGGACAAGAGCTACCGCACTACCGAAGGAAAGAAAAGAGATCCAATCGAATGTATGAAACCACGACATGACAAAAAAACAAGAATCAAAGAAGTGGAAACGAGAAAGAACTTTGACATTCTAATTTAATGAAAAATGTAGTTTCTTAACCTTTTAATCTATGAATGAAAGATGTTTTTATTTTAATACATTATTTTCAAATGTATTAAATAACTTTAACAGGAAGCTGCGTTAAAATTATTGGGACGAATCCAGCCATTTTTCAACGACTGCTTAAAACTCCATTCAGCCCAGCCTTGGCCGTTGTTGTGGGACCAAAAGAACCATCCACTGCCAAAATTTTCATACACACCAATTTGTTGACGCGCCAAATTAGCTTGATTACTACAGGGTTTTGGGGTAGCCAAACTGAATTCACCGACCACCGTCCAAAGTTTTTGGTTAGCATTTCTTAGACGGTCACGGTATCGACAAGCCACGGTTTCATGTTGCTGGCAGGTAAGATTCTTGTAATCGTCACCGAATACTTGGTACAAATGAGTGTCGAGCATAACCCACCTAAACTCCCCCGAAAAATACGATAACCTTATGGAAAAAACTTAAGACTAAAAATATCAGGATTATTGATTGTTACCAGTAGTGGGGGTCATCCCGCAAATAATACCAGTTGGTCAGGTCAATAAAGGCATCGTGGACAGCCACAACAGCGATATCGTTCACGGAGCGGACGGCGTCATACGCCATTCTGTAGTACTGCTTCAATCGGTCTAGGCGATAACTGTAGTCGTCCCAGAGCACTGGTTCATTTAATAACTGAATGATGGATACCGTGTTTCTCCACTCGGAGGCATTAGCCCATTGGGCAATTTGGCGGACAACATTCGTAGCACGGTTTAGGTTTTCGTCGCTGTTGAAAAAACCAATGGAGCCGGATTTGCCACTGTGGTCTTGGCCGTTCTAAATCAAAGCAAGAATATTTTTCTCGGGTTGTCCCAACAAATTTAAAAAAATCGATTACCTGAGAGCCCGGAACACCGTGAAGATCCATCATCACTTGGATACCATGGGTACGACACCAGCCGGCCGCTTTCACCGCGTAGTCCCAACTTCCCTATAATTCCAAAAGAATTAATGGCGCTGTTCATTCCATTCATGCAATTAAACTTTCGGTAATTTTATTTGTCCATCCATACCCTAACCCAAGGTTCACCATTCTTGATGTCAAAAGCCCAGTAACCTAAATATGCAAAATGGGGATATGTACAACAAACTCATATACAACCAAAATTCGAAATACCTAGGAAATTACATTAACAACTCACCCACAGGAATACGAACATGATTTATGCCCGCATTTTTTAACTGTATGATATCCGTTTCCGTAACCCAACTGTTCCAATGTGTCTTCAATCTCTTTTCCGCCTCCTCATAGCCCAAATATTGGGTAAAGGTGTATTCATCAATAATGTGACTTGGAATATTTCCACTGTCCATATGGCCAGGCTAGTACGAGGGGAGTTAGGCAAACCACCAGAGAAAGAATCAACTGGGTATTGCGAACCATGATGATTCAGTGATGATAGTAATGTTGCAAAAAGATGATTAAGCTTGGACTAGTAATAGTTTTAACGCTTAATTTATACTTTCAAAATGGAACAAACGCTGACGTGTGTGTAAATTCATTTTACACTATTTGTTTTGTAGCAGGATGATATTATGTCAGAAAAATATTTAATGGTACATGTTGTGATTCAACTACTCAGAGACGAAAGCCTTGTAGCTTGAATGATGGCCAGGTGCAACACCGAGAATATACTACGTTGACGTCAATCTTACTTATAATTAACAACTGGCTACAATCATATGTTGTGGTTTTAAGAGCGTTTATACCAAAAACGCTTCTAAAATGTGTGGTACAGGAAATACGTACAGTGGTGCCGATGCCGCATAAAAAACACAAATGTTCCTAATTTTGCGTAAAAATTCGATGAACAAAAAATTTTATAACCTATTAAATTGCCATATGAAAGAACGAACGACGTCATTTTTAAACATTGCCAGATAATACCTGTAAGTAAAGGCACGCGCCTTTGTAAACTGTAAACTGCCAGTGCCACCATGTATGCGCCCAAGTTTCAAAGCGGTCATTTGTTATTATGTCCAAATCACGCCATATAAAGTTTCTACTACAGCAAACCAACATTTGGCTGGTGTGAAAATTCTCTTATTTTAACATATTTTTTTTGTAAATAGATATAGCTCAGTCTTCGATTCTCTAGTTTTATGTGCAGCGGCTTAATAAAAAACCGCATCCAGTAAATGGAACAACAGACCATGTTGTAATATGGCGTGTTATGTTCCTATGATTAAAACCTTATTTGGAATCAAGGAATGGGGCATTGTGAGACGACAACGTTAAGACACTTTACCACCCGTATAACATTATTGTCAACTTTTACAGTTAGAGTATTTCATTCCACTGTATTTTCTTCGTGGCTGTTCTTTCAGTAGATCATCTTTACCACATGATGAACTTTATCATAATCGCACAGATCACTGAAATATTATCTCGCATTCTCTCTGTCCACTACTTGCGGAGAATATGGTTTTGTGGCATCCTGATTAATAAACATATCCCTTGTAGCGCATCAGGGACCGGCGACGTTTTCAACAAAGCACGTGAAAAAGCGGTAAACTCTTGCATCGAATATTATCACTTCTTTGTTTCTTCCTCCGACTGACCTACTTCCAATTGTGGAAACCGAGACCGCATAAGGAGGATGTTTCAGCATGTACTACGGTGTTACCTTGTAAAGTAACGATTAATTCGATAATGAGATAATTATTGGTGCATTTTCCACTTAAACAGTCGGTGTTTCAAACTAATCTGCCACTTAAGCGTATTGAAAGGAAGCCAAACTGCATAAAACGGAAATAAAGATTTAGGATGAGTGAGACCGATGACTTGATTTTCGACAGATAAAAAGGTAAAGTGCGTTGTCGGCAGGTAGCAGAACCATTCAATACGACGGGGAAAGCTATTTTACTACCTAGTAATAATGTTTCATGGTAATTTTAACATGGACAATATGTCACCAGATCAAGATGTGCTACAAGGGATACTAGCTCTTAAAATTGACGTCAAAGAAGGTCATTGTCTTCTTAAAGAGATTCGCTCCAATGAGGAAGACTTTGTCATAAATTGCCATAAAAAGCAAGAAATTCAAGGTAAAAGGAGATAGACATATAAATCTTATAAATGAAATAATTTTATATTAAAATTCTAATCTAAAAATTAAAATTTCAGCAGTCTACGCTGTACATCACCTACACCTGGGACAAAGTTATAATACGCAAATTTTGGCTGACTGTGGCATTCGAGTTGAAGAAACGCGTACCGAGGCGGTGGATGCCCTTCTGCAGCAGAACGTACGTCCTCTGATATTCTTTTCCATTTCGAAATATAAATTTTTTTGAAGTTGTTTAAATGGCAGGTAGTTTTTTATTTGTAAATTTCAGATGAGGACATTTGCTAACCTATTTCAACGATTTGAGCAAGTCATTGCCAGGAACACTCATAGTTTAACCTTTGTTCAAAATCTACTCATTTCAAAAAAGCTGGTTGTTTGGAAGCACGAGCAACAAAGACATGCTGCTGGCATTCGTAAAGCGTCCTCCGTTTCCCTAGATCAGCTTCAGTTGTGGTTCGAAGAATTGGCCCAACTAACTTGGGAAAGCTACGAGCAGTTACAGGAAGCGGAGCGAATTTTAGGAAACTGTAACATGCAAACCGGAACTGCTGCAAGTCTGGCATTTGTTCAATTTCGCAACGAGGAAGTGGTCAGGCTATTGGAAGTCCTTCTCAACAATTCACTAATTGTGGAACAACAACCACCTCAAATTGTCAAGATGAAAACCAAATTTCCCCGGCCGGTTATAGTAAGTTTGCTGATTGGAAAGCGATTAAACATTCACATTAATGGTCCTGAATTATCCGCTCGAATAATAAGTGAAGGGCAAGCGAGGGAACTACATAGACTACAAATACCCCATAAAATTGAGACAATCGGGGAGATTATGAATAGCAGAGTGGGGATGGATAGAAGTAAAGCAGATTCCAAGCGAGTAACATTCATCTTTAAAAACATGCAGTTAAAAACAATCAAAAGAACGGATCGACGGACGTCACCAGTTGTTAGCGAACGAGTTATGGAAGAAAAATCGTGCTTGTACTTTGAGTGCATGGTAAACCTGGGCTCACTTAAATTTAAGGTTTGTCACAATCCTTGATGATTTTTTTTGCATTTTCACACAAATACATTTTTAATGCAAGCAAACCTGATACGCTTACAAAAAAATGAATAATATTTACGTGGTTTTGTCACAGGTCACCACAATTTCCTTTCCATTGGTTGTAACAAGTCACGGAAGTCAAGAGGCTTTAGCCGTCGCGTCAATATCATGGGACAACGCTTTTGCAGAAATTGGTAGGATTCCCTTTCATATTCCCGACGTGGCAAAATGGGAAGATGTGGCTCAGATTTTAAATTGGAAATTTGTTGAAATCACTGGCCGTGAGTTGACCAAAGGAAACTTGGATTGTTTGGCACGAAAAGCTTTTAAGTAATTTTAGTTATCCTAACTAGTCCGATTTTTCTGTAAACATAATAAAAATGACCAATTATTTCTGTTTTTAAGAAATCGGTTTCCTCAACCTGAAGTAATCAAGTGGTCCGAACTTTGTAAAGAGCATTTACCTGGTCAGACCTTTTCGTTTTGGTCGTGGTTTCATGCTGCTGTTAAACTGATTGAGAAAAAGGAAGTTGATCTGAGGGATCTATGGAAAGCCGATATAATTGAAGGTTTTATCGAAAGGGAAACTGCAGAAAATCTTGTTTCCAGCTGTGGGGTGGGAACATTCCTTTTGAGATTTCCGGACTCCATATTGGGGTCTATTTCTATTGTACTTTGCAAAGAACCAGGTATACCTTTTATGTCATTGTATATCGCAACTGTAGAATGAAAAACGGACACTTGGAAATCAAGTGTATCTGAACTCCCCAGACTAATTCAAAACAAGTGTATTTGAGAAACAACGATGTTTTAATTTGCCCCAATTACATGTGTACGGTTGTCAGATGCAGTAGTTTTCATTTGTTCGTTTTTCGTTATACATACCTACACGATATGTTTCATAACGTAACGGTTAGGCACAATCCTGTAAGTTTACACACTGGTATTTTAACGGTTTTTGCAGGTACTGCAATATGCCTGAATCCATTCCAACCGGTGCATCTTCAGGCCAAAAGGCTTGCTGATACAGTAAGGGAAATTGTAGAATTGAAGTTTCTGTATCAACACACCGAGTTAGTTCCCAAAGCAGAAGTATTTCGACAATATTACTCCAGTCAAAGCTGCAAGACGTCAAAAGGATATTGGCCTCTTGGTCTTTCAATACTTTCCCAAGATTCCGACGATATCAAAAGCAGTAGGAGAACGGGCAGCACTTCTTCATCGGAAAGTCAGGATTCTGAAAGCGTGTCTGTTAAAAATTACATTAGACAGAAGGTTAGCAACGCTTTTTCATTCCGAGGACTCTCGAGACGCTCAGGAACATCACCTCAAGACGACCCATCTAAACCCAGAAAGTATGACACCACCGTTAAATTTATCAAATGTAGTTTATGCCAACGGTTCCAAATAAGTTTCACAATCAGTACAAATGCATGCCTACGTTATGTTATTTAACCACATACTTTACTAATTTTAAAGTTCTTTGATGGTTCCCGGAAATCCAACAAACAGTCCGCACAACTTAAACACACCCTCTCCACCTGTTAATTTTCCTAATGAAAACGTGTTTCACTTTTCCACAGAGTAAGTTTCCATTAATTAATTGCAGCTCGATTATCATGGTCAATATTGTTATCCACGGAAAGCTATGATTGGTTCGTCCTGCTTTGGTTTCTTTAGATTTGAAACCATCTATAAGGTCTTACGAGGAAATGGGGATGTGGAAATGGGTGAATCGTATTAACCTCTCAATTATTATTTATATTAATTATTATTTTGACTCCTTTATACTGTTTACAACACTTATAAGCTCACAATTTTGACTTTAATCTGGGGAACAGAAAGTCGTGGTTTGGGATTTGTCCAAACTTGCTTGTACTTTTTAGTCCATATTTATTTATTTATTTCACTTCGTAGCTATCATGACATAGCCCTTCAGTATACGGATTGCAATTGGTATAATCGGTTCTATAATATACACTATGTATATATTTTTAATATTTACAGGAAGGTACAGATGGATTATTGAAATAATAAAATATTAAGTAACAAGTCAGTCAGTATTGTTTAAAAAAGTGACATAGAATTTCTATGAATAAAAAATGCAATTAATAAAATCTTTAAAATGAAGATGCCATTTTGTTGCAATTACTGAGTCAAATATAAAATTAAAAAGTTAAGAATGTCATAATTTTATTTCTCGCTTTAAAGAAAAGTGCCAACAACGATATTGGTAAGAAAAGTTAAATTTTCAAAGTGGTATGTTTTTACACAGGCAATTGTTTAAAAAAGAAACTGATTTTTTATTGACGATAATATACATATCAGCATATCAGACTAGAACACATTATGTGAAACAATGGAAATATTTAATTAAAATTACACAAAATTCGTTCACAAATTTGACGATTTTTATTTGGTAAAATACAGGACTACATTAAAAGATCTCACTTCCTCATCCGGACTCAATTGAACCACCGCTGCTAAATCGGATTCATAATAAAACTGTGGACTTCCGCTACGCTTCTCTAGGATTGTATCGTCTTCACATTCATCTCCAGCAAAAAGTCTCACAAAGTCGCCACTATTGTCGCCAAGAGACGAGGACACATTCACTTTACGCACCACTCCACAAGGATACTCCAGGGTTCCTACGGGAAAGCATTGACGCAGCTCACTGGAGTCGTGTTGATTCACCTGGGGGGCCTTGCCTCCGTCATACTCAAAGCTGACAAGCGTACGGGTTCCAGAGGCAGGTGTTCTTCCCAATTGATAGGAACAAACTACATTTCTCTCGTTTAATACCAAAGTAGGGTACTCTTGGTTCAGGGGATATTCGTAGTCTTTTCTGTCGGACACTTCACATCCGTTCCCCGAATACGGCTCCAACATATATTCACAATGGAGAAAGTTGTCTTTTAACGCGATCTCGGTTACCGATTCGATATCAATGTTGTAGCATAGGGCAAATGAAGATGCATTTTCACTGGATGTCAAATGGAATGCAGTTTGGTCGGAATCTGAAAACAAAAATCACAAGTTAAACTGAGTTTGCAATAATTGTAATAATTAAAAATAAAATGTTACAATACCTTTCAGTGTTGTGCTTTCAGAGATACGTCGGCAATCCGCCTCAGGTCGTGTCACCGATTGTTGGGGCATTCCAGTCACAACGACGATGACACAGAAAAGGCTCCAGCAACACAAACGAAAATTGAAAGTCATTTTGAGAAAATTACGTGTTTACAAAAACAAGAAAAAAGGAGAAATTTGTTTTTAAATAATATTTTCAGATTTTCTAACGATGCTTCCAAATAACCAGATTAGGCAACAGATGAAAAATGATTGATGATAAAAAACAGTTATGCCATCGCATTTATAGTACTGATGTTTGTTTGTTTTACTTGCTAGTAAATACACTAACAATTATATAATCATATGCACATTTTATTTATGTAACAAGTTATCAATGAGCAGAAAGGAAAATTCGCATACCACAGACTCCAATTTAGAATATCTTATTATTATTATTACATGCGGTCAGTTTCAGTCAAGATCAAGGCCATGAAAAGAACTGCGCGTATGGCTTTCCGTGTTCTTAAACTTATGCTATCTTGTTTTACAACTTTATGTCAACACTCATCTCAGTCACCTTTGAACTTGGGATTGGGTGAAGCAAAGACCGTATCCTCTCGTTTTCCATGTCAGAATCTTACTAATGCGAACGATACAGTACTCGTACTCGTTATGCTATTTAGTAATGTGGTAAAGCTTTTGTGAATAGAAACGATACAAAAGGCAGAGCAGTGATTTGGTATCAGACTTTTTTAAGTTGTGCGACTTAAATTCAAGCATAATAATTTGTTAGTGATGCAGAAACCTAACCGAAATCAGTTGTTCTGTGACAGAACTTCTGTCGCTATTATTCGTTTTATGGACCGGCTTTAATTCCAGAGTAATACGGATTGTGCTGCACATGTAAACATTTTAAGCGAATGAAAGCACTTGCTTGGGTAGCCATTAGTCATGCTTGACTAATCTTAAAAGAAATTAAAAGTTTATGCATTTTTTAATACTTAAAAAAGATTTCCCAGTTGAATCATCCAACTGCTGGACTCGTGATATTGTAATGAATTCAATCTAAGCCTTTAAGCACAAGTTATAGCAGTGCCAAATTAATCAACTTTGTTAGCTCATTGGCATATAATTAATTAAATTTTGTGTGTTCTAGACTAGGAGTAATCCTTGCTTGTGCCCTAATTCCCATGTTTTATTATACGCCGAAATACGCCAAAATACGTGATATATATTGGCGGCGTGAGTCGATGTTTTTATTTTTATTAATAAGCTCTCGGACTATCTATACTGCTAATTGCTGTGGACAACAATAATTATTGAATTGTCCAATTATCACAGATGAACGATGCTAATATTACTATAAACTGCAAAGCAGACGACGTAAATAAATTAAAGGGGAGTTTTTCCGTTAACTCTACAGTATCGCAGCCGCCTCTGCTTAAATATGTAAATCGAAAAAAACGCATTTAAAATGAAAACCAGGAAAATATCTGCCTCCTGTTACATAAACGATTATTTAATACCATTATACTACCATTCTAGGAAACAAAGTTGCTAATATTATACATACATACAATCAATTCAATGGAAAGTTGCAGCAGGAAAAGCGAAACTAAATCATTATTTTTAATCAATCAGTGCACTATTATATTATGGCTTCAAGCAAAGCAGCAGGGTAAAGTCATGGCCATTCAAAACTGTTTACTGGTTCAACGGTTTCACCCCAATAATGATTTGGTATTACTTTGACACTGCACACTCAAAGTAGAGATTATCTAAAGAGCCTATAAGAATTCATATGCAGCATTCATTCTTTTCATAAGAATGTATGCTACATAGTAGTTACGATAGTACGACTACTACGCCGCTTTGTATTAACTGAAATTGAACTTTAAAACGAATAAATCTTTTGCAATTGTTTGCAATTTGTAACTGATTTTGTCATAGTTCCTTACAGCTTATAAAAATTGATTTATCAGAATGCCATTTGTTATTGCCTACGATGACCATTCTGCGACATTTACTAAAAATATGGATTAATTATTTTAGTTTGTGATTTTCTGGGACTCAGGATCTGTTGATTTTGCCATGCGCCATCGACCACGGTATTAACATAGGTATTAACATGTATATATATACACTTTTCGTCTATGGCCATGCGCAACTTTATCAAAATCCTGTGATGCTTTTCCCGTGGTTAGAAGATTACGTGATTTTGGCATATCGTTATGGTGTCTCAAGTATATTACACAGTACATATATAAATTTGAAAATTTAGAAGAAAAAAAATTTAAAAGGTAAAAATTACAGCTCAAAAATTAAATTTAGGATATAAAAGAAAATTAAAACGTAGCTATCACAGGTGATTCACTTGAGGTGAACATAAATAATTATTATTTACAGCAATAATTATAATTTCCTCCAGGGATGATTTTTTTAATCCAAGACGTTTTAAAGTATGATGAGTTTATCTTGGTAATTGTTATGTTGTAAACAAAAAAAATCTGGTTGGCATAAGAGTTCTCTGTAAGTCGATCTCTAGGAACTTTGAGTAAAGTCTACTTTATAACGATACGTGCCTGTAATAAAGATTGTTATTATTATTTATGTTTAATACGTTCATAAACACTGAAATACTTTTTGATGATATAAAAAGGTTAACATATTTTCTAAAATACGCTCTACAGTTAGTTCTGTACTTCATACCAATTTTCATCTAATATAGGAACAACTTTCTAAAGAAATCAATAACCAGTTCAGATAACAGCATATCATGCTATGTATCACCAGTGCGACTACGACTACGACTTGGGTCATCAGTGTTGGTTCTCGGTGTGGTTGTAGTAATTCCAAAAACTCGACTTAATAAGTGAGAATCTGAAAATTTAAAATACACTGCGTTCAAACTCAAAGAGCAACAGCAAAAGGTCCTTACTGTTGTCATTAAAATATTTTATATACTGTCCCGTTAAATCCATATTATAAACAATTTGTTCACTGGAAGCATCACATTAAGGTTTGAAATATTATCAAAATATTTCCACTCACTGGCCACCCGTGGAAACTTTTTCCCCAGCATCACAAAGTTTCTCCTGGTAAATCCAAACACCGTCAAGTAAATGAAACCTTGAAGGGTCAAGTAGGATCGTACCAGTAGAAATATCCAGCCCATGGG
>JAHZNB010001368.1:0-27292 GCA_027744295.1 Callyntrura guangdongensis
GTAGGTGTAATGCTGGAGGGGTAATTTAAAATATGTACTGTAGAGTTCTTTGCGTAACCTGTTTACAGGTAGGGTATAACTTAAAGTATCGGGGACTGTACTATGGAAGCATTCTGAGTGTCATTTAAGCCAAACGTATGCCAAATACATGACATTTTATTGAGATTTTAACGCAGATCAAGACTCCGGTGCCTGTTTACTGCAAAACTAACTTTGAATATGTCGTTTCTCAAGTTACCCTACACGCATGTGTGTGGTTTCATCTCAATAACTGGCATCAGGCTGATCTACGATCTATGCAGTATGCGTTATCCCATATAAAAAACTTTCATCATACATCCCAACAATAGTATTGAAAACTTCGCTGTTTCGCTGAAAAACGCTATCGAAATGATAAAGGGACGTCGGTTTGTAGTACACATGTTTGTTCATCGATTAACTAGGAGAAACTACAAAACAAATGGTTTCTCAAGAAATCAATGAATTCTTAATGAATATACACACATACTAACAATATGGTTCGTTGGCGTCAGATACGAGAATTCTCTTAATCACATTCAAAATATATTATCTTTACGGGCGACTTGAAAGTGCTTTTATTTATAATATTTGTATTACTTTGTAATTTAAATTTACAAAAAGCATTATTGTCTGATTTTTTGTTTTCTAAATAAATAAAAAGTATCAATTTACAATATTCTAAGGATTCTTCATACATGATAGATCACCTTAATGCTTACGTTTTTTAAATGAAACCACGCCAGTTCATGTAGGGTAACTTGAGAAACTAAATACAAAGTCGGGTTTGCAGTAAACAGGCAACAATATCTTGATCTATGGGAATTTTTGCTGGATACTATATATAGAAAATCAAAATTACAACACCGTTAAGTTTTTACCTCGTCGGACGGACTGAACTACAGACTAAAATTGCGGAATAGTAGAAATTGCATAGAAAAGTGCTACCTGTAAATATGTATGCATATGTGCCTTCGTTCAGTATCCAAGGCATGCAAGTGTCACATGTTGAATGGTTACAGGCAGAAATGGAACAGGAGGATTAGAAGGAACGACAGTGCTACTGGTTAGCTAATTAAAAATATTGAGAAGGAATCTTCAATCGGTTCATATACAACGATAACAGTTGAATACTTAACTTTATCAGTAATAACTTTCCCATTGCCTGTCGTACACAGAGGGAGATTGCTTGTCTGGAAAGCGTTCGTCAACTCATTACGGATAGCAGCAGGGTGAGATGAAATACAAAATATAGCATAGACAAGTAGTCTATATAATAGTGATTGTAGAGTTAAGTGCTCGACAAATTTTCGCTTGACAGTATGTTTGATTGCCTGGACTTCTACTTTAAAGAGTTGTTAACCACGCGGCAATTCATGAATATGAACGGTACCATAGTCACTGGAATGGGGAATTCTCATGGAGACTCGGTCTGGCGTTACGTGGCTATTGTTTTGCTTATCAGTTTGTCTGCAATGTTGCTACTCACTTTCATGTTTTGCTGTTTCGCCTGCCGGGATTACACTAAGAAATATCGGAGAACAGTCTTACATGAGGCACAAAGAATTCCTCAAGTGGACAGGTAGATGTAGAAACTGGACATGTAGAAACACTGTATTTTCCACAGATTCCTGGACTGTGACTCGACACTTAATAAATTTGATAATTTAAATTTGATATGTGCAGGCTTGATCTTGAACCGGAGTACGACGTGGAATTTCACCGTGTTGAGCTACCAGAACCGCAACCCGAACCATTTCCACAGCAACATCAGGTTCAAATCGAGCAATTCATTCCTCAGCGGATGGCTGGATCTAACTGACGATTCGCGTAGAGTCGGGAATCGTGAGCCCTTGTCACTTTTCCAGAACATGAGATCATCCCTCCTGGATGACGAACGACAGATGAAACAGTTACATATGATAAATGTTAGGACCAGGGCCAACCCCAATAAGATAGTGTAATTTGAATTCATGATGACCATTTTCAGTAAATAAAGTCATTCTCGAATTGTGCTTGGGGTTATTATACTGTGTAGTTTTAACGTTGCTGGGTGAGTGGAGTACCATTTTAAAGAAAATATACCATCTTGGCTTAGTATTGAACCTATTGAAATGTGTAGTCAGTCGTCCAAANCATCTTGGCTTAGTATTGAACCTATTGAAATGTGTAGTCAGTCGTCCAAATATACCCAAGACTGATTGATGACTTTGTCCGAGTAAATTTAATTTTGACATAAAAATTAAGAATGCCAACCCGTTTCTACCGTTTTTAAAAGTCTTTCTAACATGTGTATGGAATGGAAAGAATAGAATGTCATAAGAAAAAACATTTATTAGTCTGTGAGATTTTGTTTGTCACTAGTCACTGCAGGTAATATCAATATGTCATGACGTATTTTAAATCTGTAATGTATGAAACTGATAATAAGCAGCAAATATGTACTACTATGGCCATCACGGTATTCTAGTAAATCAAAAATACTAAATACTTGTACCTGTAAGAATTGAATTGACAATGAGATGACGAGCTCATATCAGATGTAACTGTATTTTAAATTTTAAAACGGATTAAAACACCTGTCCTAAAACGAATTAAAACACCTGCCCTACCATAGCTTCATATTATGTACTTGTCAGCGTCCGGTTAGTACGTTAGACAGATGCAAATGTACTACGTCAAAAATTAAATATATTTATGTAAAATGTCATTGTAATTCGCATAAAGGTGAGAAGTTTCAGAAACTTGTGTAATTGCAACAGTCATTATAAAACTTGTCTTGTTGTACCTTTCCAAAACGTATGGGTTGGGGATTTGTAATGGTGTAAAGAATAAGTATTGCGGAAACATCGTAACAATGAACAAAACTTATCGTCGTAGAGAGCAGATTAATAGTTTGTAGTTTGATGATCTAGCTTATGATATTTACTTTTACCATTTGAAATCCTGAAATATGTACCAAGTTGTTTAGACTACAGTATTAAATAAGGCTTATATCGTTATAATATATCTTTACTTGATTTTGGAGTGGCAGTTGTAATTGTAATGAAGAGTGAGGACTGATGGAGGTTGAAAGCAGGTTGGAAGAGGTTAAATTACAAAAAATAATATACATATATACATACATATCTTACAAATTATTATAAAACAGCATATGTTACCATGAAAGCTTGTATTATTATTATTATTATTAAATATGTGTGGTGTGATTGTGCAACTTGAGTTCACATTGTAGTTGTACATACGTGGGTTGTTTACAAAGTAATGAATCACTTTAGATGACGTATTTCTCGTTATGAATTTTTTTGTGGAACATATGACGCACATTGATCTGAGGATAGAGGAGATACGTAAGAATTTCCAGGTCCGTACCGCTTTAAAGGCATGGTAGCTCTGAAGTTGCATTGTTGCATATTGTTAGAAAGCTCCCATCCTCTATCCTGGAGATGTGCTTCGTAGGTTCCACAAAAAAAAATTCATGACGAGATAAACATCATCAAAATTGATTCATTACTTTGTAAACGACTCTCGTACGTTGATTATGAAATATAATAAAAATTTATCAAGAACGATTATTTAGCATACACAAACGCTTGCATTACCTACCATGGAAGCTGTACCTGAATTCTATAAATATCGGTGAAACTCTTGTTTATGTTGAAATAAGCTTGAGTGCTTATGACAAGGAACGAAAAATATTGTAGAAAATCATATTTATTAATTAATGTTAAAAGGATGACAAAAACCCCAGGACTGAAGAGACAGTCCTTGGGCGATGACTTATATACCAATTTAGTTGCATAAAAATACATTATGAATAAAAGAATGATAATATTACAAATTACAAACGTAAAACAGTGTTTAAATATTATCACATGATATTGTTACATATTATTTTACGTTATATTCGTTATACAACAAAGTATTAGTCCGTCTATTTGTTATTCACAGAATTACTAAAAACTCTCTACTGGTTGTCTGACAATTAACTAAAAAAATTATATGCTATGTTATTTATTTTGAATTGAAAATATTCAAGAATTAAAAGCTATTGCATTGTAGAGCTACTACTCGTATTACATTTCCGGTCGTTATTTGCAATGGAAAAGACAATAGACGGCACAAAAGAAACAACTGACAAGGGGTTATAGATGTACAAAAGACAGAAGAGGGTTCCCGTTGCGTCGAGTCTACACGAATATATGTATCTACGAACCCTGGTATGCTATCGATTTTTATGTTTTTTTTTTGAATTTGCATCTGTTCTGGCTCTGGCTTGCGTAAAATGACTGCATCTCTGTATGTAACAGAAATTTTTGCACAATGCTGCTTGTGATAATGAATTTAACAATTTACCTATAATTCAGCACAATGTTGTGGTTTGTGGTGCGTTCCTATATACTCATCGTAAATCACAATTTGACCGGCTCCTAAATAAAAATAGTAGATTCTTTGTCGTTGGAAAGCATTTTTTGTGTTGGTTGTTAATGTCAGACAACGTTTACTCACTTTTTCTCAAGTTTTAGGAAAAATGTTGTTTACTATGGTTGATGATGAAGATCGTAACTGGGAATCATACCCACAATTCTTTACGGTCGGCAGAATCCCCGACGAATCCAATACCATTATTGTCAGTAAAAACGAGAACATGTTTTCTGGGCACAACCCTTGGGGATATGTTGCCGTTGCTGTAATTGTGGTAGCAGTTGTGCTAATTATTTGCAACCTAGTACTCTGCTGCTGTTCCAGGTATAGAGAGTATTGGAGCGATCCGACTACTGAATATAGGTAGGTCACTACCAATGGTAATGGTAAAATGGAACGTTATAAAACTTTTAGGGGGTTACATTTTGCATCAAAGTTATTTTTCATTTTTTGTGATCACTAATTTCTTTAGAGTAATTTATCACAATCCTGTCCCGGAGTACCATGCAAATCTTAGTGATGCTGCTACTGAGCAAGGAAGGACAAATCCAACAGCAGTGAACGATAAAGCAACAAAATAATCGTGTGGTTAAAACCAACCGATACTAGTGGATTGTGCTGCGATAAATTTCGAATTTACTCTGTTTTATCAAACAGATACAGTTTATATAGTTGATTGAGATTTTTTCTGATATGTATTTTTTGCTATTACCTCAAATATCGTAGTAATGTGCCATGTGTAAATCTATGCGTGCCCACGTGCCAAATGGAGGGTGTTGGGTAGGACTTGGTAGTTGCCGATAACGTTCAAATTACTTTTCTGGGTAAAATTTTACACAGATCACGAGAGAAATTAATTTTTACCAAATGAGTACACAATATAGGACTTATAGGAGTCCACTAATACACGTATTAACTATACTACCAACGAGGACATGACGGGGGTGACTACACCTGGCAGTTGCTGTAAACATTAATACAGTTAGATTAAATTTTGTCAATTTTCGACATTTACAGCTTCTGATAAGCATGCCATTGGGACCCACAATTTAAGAAAATGTAGTTCTATAATGATCTTTACTCATACTGTATGAGTCATACACATGGACCAACAATAAGAGTACTTTTAAATGGTCAGTTATAACCAAAGCCAAAGCCGACGACTTGTCAGAATTAAAAACGATCTTCCCTCCGAAGGCGCAATGGTCTGTTGTACGTACATATTTAAAACACAGGACGTTACTAAAATATGTGTCACATTGGTCAAATATTGTGATAATGATATGATAATCTACACGGTGCGTTTATTTTTTATTTAGATGTTATTTTGCTGTGCTGAAGCAGCATTTTTTAAAATTGCTTGATGCTGTATGATATGATTCTTGTTAGGCAATAGCACATACTGCACTGTTAACCACAATGGCCGAACCAAAAATCATGCAGAATGTACAAGCTAGGTTTATCGTTATTTTAGCAGTGGTGTCAGACGATGTTCTAACTTTTTTATAACAGTTATATAATGGAGCGTCCATTTAGAACGTTTGAAAATGGAGGGGAGTGGTGGATTCTGAAACTTGTGTGACATTTTGTGACATAGAGGGGTAGGGGGTATGAAATTTTGTGACGTAACGGTATCAAAATTTTATACTAGAGCTTTTGAAGCTAGACCAGGCGATGACATAGTATTTTCGTTGGTCACACGTTAGTTATCATAAGTTTTCACATGAACTTTGATCGTTAAACAAATTATATTGCATATTATTTTGTTTCGTTGCTGCGTTTTTTTTCCGGGAAACCCCATATTTGATGATATCTTATTTCTGTGACGTACTTCAAAGCGGAGCGTAGTAACGTAATAAATTGTAATATTTTCTGTTATGTCGGACCGTAAATATCGCAAAACTATAAATAGTTTATCAATATCACAATATCATACAAAATTAAACTTTTAATAAACATACCTACATGTGTCGTCACGAAACAAATATTTTAACTGCAGGAGTTAATACGTATAATGCAGAAGTGTATATTTTGAATTTTGAATCAGTACAATTGAAATAGTAATACTGTATCTATCCAAGGGTATAGGGGATGTTGGTTTGAAAATTTTCTGACTGATGTGATGTGACATGGCGGGGTGTGGGGTCACAAAAACCTAGTTCTAAATGGACGCTTCCTAAAGAGTATGTGCTCTTTTTATTTAATGAATACTAAATAAAACCTAGTTCCGCATGTGTCAAAACTGTCTCAATTTTTTACAATAATTTTGTCACATTTTTGCAATCGCCGATTATAATTCATAATTCATCACGCACAAGATATATATGAGGCTTATATATTACATGTAATGCATAATTCACAAGTCACTTAATTATCGCCTTATTACCTTATTACTACACCTCCAACGGTGTAGTGGATATACCATACCATACCTACATCCATTTTGTGTGCGAACGTGAATAACATACCTGTCAAAATGTTACTCTCTATTCATCTATACAACATCCAGTATTCATCCAACCGCCGATTGCATACCTGTACAGTGCACCACACCGTGTTAATTTTGTAACAAACAGGTGCAGGTAAGAATCCAGTTACCGTCCCCAAATAGTTTTTTAACAACACAGAGCAAGTCAGTCCATGCAATGAATGATGTTACATGAGTCATCTTAAATATGCACACATAACATATAATACCTGTGCACTCCCATTCCCATGCTTGACAGACAGGCAGAAAAACAACTTTGTTTTTTTTTAGCGAACAATGCAATAATCCAAACATTGCTGTGACTGCGGCTGCTGTTGTTATGTAACCAGGACTACGGGGGAGTAGTACGGAGTCATGAAGAAAGAAAGGTAAGATGAAGCGTCGAGTCAACAATGTTGAAAATGGATGTGTATGTATATACGTTATGCCAGTATTTGTGATGGGAACTTCATTTCGCTGTGTATAGAGAGGGTTAAAAAATGAGACAGGTAGACAACAAGAGAATGAGAGAATAGCTTTTTCCAGTATTATATTGTTGTTGATTCAACAAACGAATGCTGCGTTTTTGAGTACGCAAAAGGAAAACACCCATTTTATTTTTTATTGTTTTAATTTTTCTTTGCTTTTAAATTGTACTTGCCAAGAGTTTAACTTATTTTTTTTTGGGAATTCAAACTTTAAAATAATTGCCACCTTGAAATTAGATAGAGAAAATAAAACATAGTACAAACCGTCTGTGAAGAAGGAGGAATGCTGCTGTAGAAGCCTATAAAGAATGTCGGTTTTAAGTGACTTTGAAGACTGGAAAGAAAATCCAGAGTTTGTGGCTACCGGTCCGGCATTTTCTGATTACACAGGATTTTACGTGGGGATTTCGATAGTGACTGTACTCGCTTTGGGAGTAATTGCTTTAAACGTAGCCCTTTGCTGCTGTTCCCCGTACAAACAATACTGGAGGGACCCTAATACGGGAAATAGGTGGGTAGCGCTCATTTTAGTAAAAGAAAAGTAAATTCAACAAATACATACAACTGGAAAATTAATTGCTGGATGACAATATACCTTTAACTAGAATACTTTTTCCGGTGTGGATTCAAACACCGCACAACCAACCACCATTGACCCTTCACCCTGAGCTTGCGCAGATCCCTATTGTGAAACCACGATTGACTTCCCAGCCTGAGCTCTCGCAGATCCTTATTCAATAAGGCTTATTGTGGACGCATAAGATCATCTTCTCGTCGTCATACACATCGACTTTTTCAACTAACCACTACCACCACCATGTTGTTCCCATTGTTTCCAGCGGTGGCCATTATCGCTCTCTTGATGATGCTGACGATTATGATCATTCTCATTTACGGAGCTAAAATATGTGCAAGAGTTAAAACACACACAGATCGAATGGCAGTTCGGGTTCCACGAGCCAGTTTACAACCCATGATGAGAATGGGCAGTTCTTCTGCTAGATATCCACCTCATCAAGAGCATCAGCAGCAACCGCCCCAACAGGAGGAGAACGATTTAGAGGAAGATTTGCAAAGATACTCTCCTCCTCAGTTGCACCAGCATCACCTTCAGCAGTACCAACAACATCGTTACGATACTCCAGCCATGGAACTCCAAAAACAATCTACCACTTACGGGCATCGGGAAATTGAAGTTTGAATTCTATATTCACCTCCAACTGCAAAAACTTATGATTTACATTCTAAAATATCTTATCATGACGCAATTCCTTGCCTTTTTATTATTGACAGTTTTTAACACTCTGTTAGAACAATGTTAGCAACTCATAATCTCTATATCCATTTGTAATCTTCTTTACAACTTGTTGAGCTTTAAAGAAATGATAAACACACTGCAACCAATGACTAGAATCTCTATTTTACAATTTTAATCAGTACAATTTTACGTAGGTTTTAAAGTATAAATATGGTGTTTCCATACTTCAAATTTGTAAGGCAATGTACCTCTCTGTCCAGATTGAAATATGTAACGATGACAATTACTTCTTATCAAGCAACGCACAATAAATATAAGTTTGTTATTTAATTATACTTTTATTGTAGAACAAGTTTTTAAACTTATAGAACGTAATATTGTGACCTGTCTATTTCCATTTATGAAGAAAATTCAAACTTCCTAATCATGTAATAATGATGATGCCAAATATATAACTTGCTTAGATTTTGTACCCTATTTTCTAACCGTTGTACTTACGTTGTTTACTAACAATAAAATGTTGCATAGTTATTGAAATAAATAAATTTATACACACAAACTGTTTGTATGTATTTTTGACCAGTTTTACTCATTTTTATTAATTTTTCTTTCATCATTTTACAGCTTTTTTTGTTCAACATCAGATTTTTCATTAGTTTATATACTTAATAATAATAATAATGAATGATAATAATAACAAGTAATCATATAACGTGTGTTCAATATAATGTGTATTATGTATACTGTGTGTCTGTCTATATGTCTGTGTGTGTAGTGTAATGTGACCCTTAGCATCCCTATATAGAAAATAAAACAATTACGAATAGGATATATATTATGTTATATTAAATGTATATATTAGTTATATGTTCGTGTGTAAAGTATAGACATAATATTTCTTATTTCTTTCCCTCATTGTTTTCTTATATGGAATGCTTGCCGTGATTTCTTGTCTCCGTTTGCTAATCAGAACATAATTCCTCTCCCAAAAATAAGTAATAAGTATTCGAGGAATCTATTCAACTGTATTCACTATTATATAAATCTATAAATCAATTCAAGGAAGCTTGTGCAGTGAGCATAATTAGAATAACGACTAATAGGCAAAACATACTAAATGATGTCGTTGTAGTTGAAATAAGCATAATTATAATGAAACTGATACTAATATTTATACTAATAGGAGTAATAGGTAAATCTGTCAAGTAAAAACTACTTTAGACTGACAAAAGTGACATCACGAGACTAATGATAGCGTATAAGAAACTGAGGTAGCACTGCATAACGACATAACACTTTTAGTAAAGCTACAGAGAAGCTTATAAAATATATATATTGAAAACGAACACGAATTTATCCCTGCGTCAGTCCCAAGTTCCCCCAATTCTTTGTTGTATTTACATGACAACAAAAACAACGCAAAAGTACAAGCTCCACAAAACGCAGCAACACTTAACATACAGTAGATTATATCAAAACCTTAACCATTAGTGTAAAATTACCCATTGCCAATTTTATGTGCCTTTTGATTTCAATCAAACAAAACTTGAAAAAGAGAAGTAACATTAAGAATCCTTTTTTCTTTACCATGTAAATCAATTTTTCATTGGACAGTTTTTGAAAAGGCATAAATTGACAAACACATTCATAAAAATAAATAAATAAAATGTACTTACAACAGGTTTAGAGTTATTAGATTGTTTCTCCAATTATCAGAACAACAAGTAACAGCATACCTCTAAAACAAACCATCAATATTGTTTTCCATCACAAAACTACACACAACGACGTAACAAGTAAAACAAATGGAGATTTAAAAATATCTAATACGATCATTACAAAAATTACTTTTATGAGTTTTATAAATAGTAAGTTTTTTCGATTTTTCCCTTGACTGGTTAAGTTTTTTGTTTCTCTGTATTCGTTCCATATGATTTTTGTACAATGATATAGTACTGTTTCTTTCGGTTTATATTTATGCGCAATATGTATTCGTTTCGAGTTTTTAAACTGTCGTTTCACTGTTGTGTGATGGGTTTACAATAAAATTACATTTAAAGTTAAAACACTAGCCTACAAGTGTTTGAAGTTCTGACCTTACCACACGTACAATAAAATAAGCATGAAATACATAAAATATATATGGATTTATAGATGGTGTCGCTGTACACTAATTGGAACGGCCACACGGTTGTGATCGAGATTATTAGCAGACAAATATTGATTTTTTTATCAACTAAAAACTCTGAGAAATTTCACTAATTTCTATTTCATTTTAAAAATTCCGAGCCGTTGTTGTCTCATAATACTAATTGTGATGTTGACTACAATACGATTACACTGTCTGTTGGCGTGGAACTACACTAAAAATTATAATTAATAATTGGGACAAAACCAGAGTAAAAGCTGTTTTATATATGTATACCTAGCATTAAAATTTACACCTAATAGGTAATTAAAATATGTATATTAAAATAAAAAAACACCAAGTGACATGAATATATAATATACGTCTCTTTCTCCTGCCTACTTTGTATTACTTAAATGTTAATATGCACAGTAGTAGTGTATATGGGTACAAAATAATAATATCATCATGTAATTATTACGACCATGTTGGATTTTCATGGATTTTCTAAAGCACTTTTTCAAACTTCCCCTGTGATAAAAAAGCCTTCCTTGTTCTCTTTCTCTATTCCTATCACTCTGGTAGAAGAATTTGAAGTGGGTGTCTGAGGTCGGTGGATAATTTCCAGTGACAAAAAAATAAATATTTTCTAAACAAAATACCTATTATGTACGGTTCCTTCTCAACTTTACACACTTTAAAGTGAGAGCGCGTTTAGTTATTTCTAAGAAAAATGACCTTGTATTTGTTACATAATATAATAATAATAATAGTAATGACAAGCACAACCAACATCAACGGAACAATCATGTAAAATCCTCATTGACACTACGATTTAATATCATCGTTCTCGTTCTTCTTCCTCTCCATAAACCATCATCGTTACACCTACACAGCAGCACTCATGGCTTCTGTTTTCAATTGAAACAATTTAACGTAGTAACATTATTTCACATGAATCGACAGTTACAAACGAGATTGAGAATCTAGTCGTTAAAATCACTTTTGAGCGCTGCATGTACGTCGCACAGCATCCGAAACTGCTTGTTTTAAATACCCTAAAACTGTTCTAATTATAGTTAATACACAGTATATATTAATTATAATGAAAAATAGCAATTGGAGTAATTTTTTAAAATGTAAAGAGCACTAAATCATGATGTAGTAGTTGTAATAGTCGAAGTAATAGTAGTGTAGTAAAAGTAGCACTTGAACTTTTGAAGAGATGCAATTGAGTGTTTTTTGAGTCGGATATTACAAGTTTCATTTACACCTAGCATTTTTCGAAGTATTTTGTTGATTTCAGTCAGTCCCTAAAGTGTTCTCATGTATGTTATTTTATTTTTTCTCCTGCCTGTATGTACCAAATACCAATCAATGTATATAACAATATACTATGACGCAACAACGACGATGATAAGGGTAATAATAGTAAAAGGCTTTACAATTTGCTACTGTTAGCATGTAGATAAATGGTTATAATAAAAATATTCATGCTAGGAGCCAGATGCAGCGGACATGACCACAGGAGTGGGGGTTGAGTTAATCATTATATTATTATTTGAAACTACTACATTGTTTGCCATGGTTATTGCTTGCGCGGAAGTGACAACTGCTGCTGATGATGTTACTGATTGTTGTTGAGGGGATGGGGATACTTGTGGGATTAGTGGAGAAGTAGCTGCCACAACAGCAACAGAAGACGCTGCTGCTGCTGGCGCACTACTACTGAGTATCTCTCCGAAAGACTGTTCCATACACTGTTTTAGCTCGGCATAGCTCGTGATCAACACGTTCTGCTCGTCACGGGACATAAGGCAAACCTGAATATGAGCAATTGATATAAATAATTTTTACAATTAGTAAAGTAAAAAGAAAATAGTTTTAAAAAATAATGAAACTAAGAAAGTATTATTATACTTTTTCAACGGTCCCAGCATCTAGTCGATTCAAGGTGTAAACGACGTGAGACATATCCAGCCAAGGCCTTCCATCTGCACTAACTTGATGAAATACATAATCACGAAATAATTTTAACAAGTACCTGTCTCCAGTCTCTGACCATTGGGGATCATGATTGAGTCTGTGTGCAAAGCAAGTAACCAATAATAATGCATAGTATTAATACTTGTTGGATATTGGGTTAACATAGATTTGTATCTGAAGCAGAAATTGATAAATTTTTATAAAAAATAAATTTTATAAATTATAATTCAACGGATAATTAAGATTTCAGAGATTTAGTTATTATTCAAAATAAATTTTTATATTTTACTCTTGTCGTTCGATAATTGTATTCATTTTGACAAGCAGCCTAAACAGTCGTCCGTTCTCCATTTCCTTCGCGAGGTAGTGTTCGAGCAGCTCTGCCCGAGCATTAGCAGAATCGAGCTGGTTGTAAAAGCGTGCGCCAATCATTGGCATAATATCATTAATAGAACGGGATTGAGCGCCTCTGGGGTTCATCAGGTGAATGATTAAGTTTCTCAGGTCGGATGAGTATGAGCGGCCAATGAGCTCCATGGAAGTTTGAAGGTTTTCCCGTTGCACGGCTAGTAAGGAATTACATGAAAGAGCGAGTATCAACTTTCCTAAGGCCACTAGGTCTTCTTGTTGATAAAATGGTGTGAGCGTGGCGTGGTTGGCGTTTGGATCATAAGTAATAATGTCCAACACACCGCAACAGTTTAGACGGATCGAGGGTCGTGTTCGTGAGGTAACAAGCACTTTGGTAGGGTCCAGCGAACGAACCGCCAAACCGGCAGTGTGGATTGTACGAATCACCGAACTCAATTGAACTATGTATGCCCACAGGAGGTTTTCAGGGAGCAAATCTAAAGAAAATAAATCCTTGAATGTAAAGCCTAGTCTTTCCTCAACTTTTTCGTCTTTCACTTATTTATTTAATGTCAGCATACTAGCTTGGTGTTTTAGGAGGGAATTTCGTTGATGACTATACGGTCTCGGCACAGACGGATCACCAGCAGTAAATGGATCCACGTAGCCGTTGACCTGGTTATTTCGATGAAAGTGTCGAGCCATGAGGGTGTCCGCCGTTGGAAAGTAGTCGTACACGAATATCAAAGCTTTAAATTAAGAAACATCGTTTTGTATTGAGACCTTTGAAAGAAGCAAGCTCGTTTTGGCTGATCAGCTTGCATTTCGCCCCGTGTGTGATTGTTTGTGACTTTAACTATAGTCACAAGCGTGGTAAAAGAGCATTACCAGCATCACTTACAATTATCGCCGAATGCTTTTGTCGTGAATATCTCTCTGAGTTGGATGAGGTTACAATGGTTCAACTGTTTCCAAGCTTCGATGATGCCAAGCCACTTTCCAGATGGTAGTCGAAATCCTGCAGGAATAATATGGAGATTAAATATGAGTACCATTATAATTGGTTTCTTTTTATTCGAGATTGGCAAACTAATATTTTTCAAATAGGTACTAACCGTGTATTCTACGTAAACAATAAGTAAATCCATTTTTTGAATTAACAGCTTTATACACAGTTGACGGGTAGCCAAACGAAGAGGATTTCTGAGGTCCATGATGATGCGTATTTTCTAAAGGGCAAACCTCGTGGTAGTGTTCGATCTGAGCCGGCAGATCCTGAAACAGATTTGGATTTGGCTGTGAAAGCAATACGGCACTTCTATGCATCAACTCCAGTTTCACCTCATCTGGGACAAAGTAGCTCGTTTGAGTTTGCTGTAATGGAGGAGGGTGTACCACCGCATTTTGAGGGGACGGCCCAAGATTCTGTATTCTTGACGCAAGATCATTTCCTCCTGTGGGTGAACCCGCCGCCCCATTGCCCCCACCATTTCCCACCGAACCTCCAACACCACTTCCCGTTGCCCCAGTGCCCATCCCGGAATGCTCCTTCAGATGCGGCATGGGTTGTCCGCTAAACATTGAAAAGGATGGAAATACCATGGGTCCTCCCACACTTGCAGGATCCTCCATAGGATCCACCCCTGGACCCACATCAACACAATTTTGTCCATCATCTGCTACAGACACAGCTCCCCCGCCACCCCCTGGGTGATGATGATGATGATGGTGAGGGTAAAAGTAGGTGGTCCCGCCGACTACATTCTCAGGATCCATCCATGTTGCGTGAAGATTACTCGCAGCGGACATTTAATTCAAAATCTAACTTTGTTTCACTATTCAAAAAGGGACAAGGCCACGACAAGGACGCGTATATCTCTCAGAGTTACTTTTCTTCTCATTTCCATCCACTCTCGCCTCCCACTTCGGTCTCTTAAGGATCCTCACAAATCACTGCCACCGTCGGTCCCACTATCCCACTTTCCAATTAAAATTTATATCTCAACTCAAACAACAGTCTGTTTCCGTCTTTCGCTTCGTCACAATATGCCGTACGTTACCTGGCTCTTTTTACCCCCTCAAGTCGTCTGTCTTCTCATTCTCAACACACAAGTTGCTGCACCATTGAACTTAATGGAAGTCTGTTCCTCTTCTTGAATCTCCAACTCACCTCCTCTTATCAACTTCACTCTTTTCCCATCTTGCCATTTATTATTATCACTACAATATTGCTATTAAAATTAATTGTAGTATTTACTCCTCCTCCTGTTTACTTCTTCATAGTAACAATCATAAATACGTTGTAGTATTGCACGTTTGCCAATAAAACATCTGTAACATTTAAATTTTTATTCTTCGCCTATCCATACAACTATTATTATTATTATTTATATTCAGTGTAGATATTATTCTGCTTTTACCACAAATCATCACTACCTTGCCTCGTCACCGCAGCACCTCTCTCCCCTGCTGTCCTGTTACATTTATTTGTTTACCCACTTCTCTTCTAACTTCTTACAACTGTTACTACTGTTATTATTATTATTATTGTTGTTGTTGTTATCATTATCAGTCAGTTCAGTGCTTTATAGTACTAGAAGCAGCAGTAGTAGTGCAGTGGTAGCAATATTATAGCGTTCTAGTTGTGTGTGTAGTGTTAGTTTTGTTTTGTAGTGGTTGGTGATGCGGTGGTAAGTGAGAGGTCTCATTGACGATGACCTTGATTTCGCTGTTGATGTGAGTGAATTGTGTGTTTTTGGTGTTTATAGCTTTTCATTATGTCTGCGGCTCGCGGCTGCTGCTTGACTTGACTGCTTAATAATAACACAAATTTTATACAACAATGTTTACTGTTCAACAACAAAAGTCGCCATTCCTACAATAAGTCGCCTTCCCCCCAAAGCATCAACCTTATTTCCATTCCATACGGCGTCATTATTTCTTACCAACTGTACGGGTTTCCTATACCTACTTTAGCGTCACTACGGAGGGCTGTCGTTGTAAATGGAGGGCCCCCTTCAAACAAGCTCTGATTTGTATCAAAGCCGTTGCTGCTGTGGCAGTTTATTGAAAATGTAGAATTGCAATGCATGCAAAGGTATTGGTGTAAGAGTAAATACATTAAATAGAACGGCCGGATATGACGACGACAGTGCTGAGAATATGCCGCGGTAATACAAATATAGAGAGAGTAGCACCCAACAGTACTCTTTTTGTTCGTTGTAATTACAAATAGCAACCAAAGACGCAGATAGGCAGTCAATTGAAATCAGGTACAGAGTAATACACACTGGTATGTCGATTTTTAGAGAATAAAAAAGTGAAATTTTGCCTTCCATACACCGTAAATACACAGAGCTCAAACAGGGCAACCGACATTGATAGGATAATAGAGAGTGGAAGCTGTTGTGGATATGTAAAAGGCAGCTAAAATGAATACCAAGCTGTGTTTACAAAGGCATAGCATTACATGTATTGCAAATAGATTGAAAATGCAGATAGTAACAGTGACCCTACCGTGTCGTGATCGCCGCGAGTTTTTTATAGCGTAGGAAAGGAGGACACTAATGTAAATGTATGATAAGAACTGATCATCCCCGGAGGGAGCATTCATGGGTTATCGTAGCAAAATATTCAATAAATTTCAATGATAAAAAAGTAGTATTGTATGCGCGTTTGTTAAAAATGTATTACATATTAAAATGGACAGTTTTAAGCAGAGTGTCAGTCTGGAAGGCACGACACGTTGATGACTGTGGCCTGTGAAATAAATATAAATATAGACATGCCAACCAAGGCAAACGAGGAATTTCAATGATTTCAAGACAGATCAAGAACAGAAAATGTTGTATTTTGCTATCAGAGTGAATGGGGCAACGGGTCTTGCAGGTCAGGTCTACAATAAAACCTTTTTGCTCCCAATTTATGAGAAACACTGAAACACTGGATATTTTGCTTTCTATCACTTTAAAAAAATAAAACGATATGTGTGTGGAAAAATGATACAATGCGAAAGAGTAACACGGTAGTTAACAATATTTTAATCTAAACAAACAATTACATTGAATTTTCAAACAACCTACTATGCAGCTGACAGGATTGAATATCATAAATTCATAATACTAAATGCAAATCTTTAAACAACGCAAATGGTAGCAATAACTTATTGTACCGTTCAGTTCCCAGCTACTCGAAATTTAATGACAGCGAATGAACGAAACAGTCTACAGTAGAGTAGAGGTCAATCTTCGTATTTATCATGATTTCTATTATATCCATATTTGAGAATTTACATTGTAACTGTAAAATGAGTTCATTTATAAAATTGTATGTATCCATTTATGGAATTGTTTCTGGAAAAAATACAAACTCTTAGAGTATTATTGACATTGTCGGTGCTACTGTTAACGGCAAATACTCCATGCAAATATTATGTAGGGAAAATCATAAGTTGCCATTTCACAGACATATTAAACAATAAAAATTTGAAGGAAGATTTACCTAACAAAATTCGCCTATAGCCGATAACTTTGACAAACCGTCGAAATTTTCTATTCATGTAGACTGTCGGTATCGACATAACGATCTACATATCATCCATCTATATA
Organism: Callyntrura guangdongensis; assembly: GCA_027744295.1. Lineage (NCBI taxonomy): Eukaryota > Metazoa > Arthropoda > Collembola > Entomobryomorpha > Paronellidae > Callyntrura > Callyntrura guangdongensis. The sequence continues at coordinate 17,729 of JAHZNB010001368.1, forward strand.
CATACATGATTCCTTTTTTAGTTTTTCATATATATTTATGAGTGCACGTTAACTCATGGGAAAAGGAAGAAGCCTGTTACAATAATCCATTAATGATGCCCTCTCGAGTTCATTTTATCATTTAACTTTAAGCTCGAAATTTTAAGAAAGTTTGCCAGCAATTTCGTGATGAGATGACTTGTCAACAAGGTCGGAATTAGGGATGAGAAAATAAATTTTTGCATATTATTTTTCTTAAAGTCATATTTATTGCGGTGTATTGATTATCATAGTAACATACTGCGATACTTGACAGTATCGGTAATTAACTAATTTAACTTAATGTAGCATTGATGATACCCGGGCTAAACAGTGTTTTTATATCGTACAAATAGTATCTAAATTTTGGCTTAGGGATTTTTCCAACGGTAATTTGATCTATTGACATATTGGGTTTCATTTGCTCAGTTTTTACTGAGCCGTATCAGTAGCTTAGAGATACCATGTCAATTCGTGCTTATCGAGCTACTTGATTATCAATAAGTATAACTAGTTACCATTAGTACGCCTGTATTTACAATAATAATGTAATAAATATAGTGAAAAATTCTTACCATTTTCATCATATTGGGTTTGGTGAATGTTTGTGTACTATATTACAGGCACACAGTTGATGGCATATTATGGTTGCAAGCAAGTTTCAAATTCTCCTCATCACCTACCACGATAACTTCTGGCACAATATACAAATAGGCTAAAATTACAATAACAATTAATCTCGATTTTCTAAATTTCAAAACTTTGTCCTTGTTTAAAACGTAGAATGTGACGCGCGTGAAATCTTTTCATAATACAGAGGTCAAATTTATATGAACGTATTTATCTACATATTCAATATTCCCATTTCATTTCCCATATTTACATACATGTATATTGCACTAAAAACAAATGTTTCGCTGGATTCGTAGTAACAACAATAAAAGGGATCTATTTATTAGCATAGAACAAGTTAGAGATGGTTTCCACATGAACATTCGCAGGTCGTTGAAAATTTTAATAAATGTTAAAACGCCTAGCTGCACTGTGCATCGTACATTTCCTACACTTACCAACTATCAATTATTCATTTTTAGCAGAAAAGTGTAACCTAACATTTACAAAGCAGCAAACTAAATTATTCTTTATTTGTTATTATTAGTGGCGTTTATGTATAGCACCAGCTAACTAGCGCCATATCAGCACACTTTTAATGTTAGTTATATTTGGGACAATGATGGTAGGGTGCAAAATTCCAGTAAAGATTATACAATCCATTAACATCCTGTCTGGATGAGTTAATAATGTATGTAATGGAATAAACCTATTATCTATATAAACACGTATATATCATATCATTATCTTTAAAAGTTATTTGCAATATGTACAATATTGTATATCGTAAATAATCCTAGACATTTCAAGACTTCAAAAATCATGTGTAATATTAAAAATGGAATTTGGGGCACCACTACGACAGACATAATCTTAAATGAAAACGTGATGCATGTATTACAACAATTAATTTAAATGTTTTAATTAATCGGAGACTACTAGTCCAAAATCTAGTATACTCTTGTGTCTAATATGTACATAAGTGCCAGTATTTTCAGGGCTTGTTATTGTTGTCATGTAATTAATATCTAAATAATAATATGTTTTTGTGATTCTTGGTTTTCATATACCTGGTTTACTTTTAAGTTTGTGCAGTCTGCATAATTATGGTATTGATATGGTACCGGAAAATAATAATTAAGTTGAGATTATGTCGATACTACTATAGACACGGATTGCGTGCATTTGGACCGTAAACGGCAGTTAAAGTTGCAGTGGTTGCTTCATTAAAACTAGCTAACTAGCTTTACCTTTACCTAATATATATTAACATCAATAATAAAAATTATTGATGTACTGTTTGGGGCAATATGCTTACAAAACCATAAGGATGGATAATGAATAGATGTATTTAGCGATGTGCTCATCATCACCCATCACACACGCACACCCCTTCTCACTTAATGCATTGTCACGCGCACATTGTCATCACGAATTGAAAAAGTAGAAGCTCCAGTAGACAGTATTAAAGAGAAGAAAGGAAAGTGGGAATACGATTCTCGAGAATCTATCAATTATCGTAACATCTTTCTTGATGTTAGGCAGTTTCTCCTCAAACGCCCCTGCATGTTTACGAATGCTCTGCAGCACCCGTTGTTGTCTCTGCTTCCAAGTTAGTTTTGGTTTTACTGGGAAGCTGGGCGGATAAAATCGCGCTTGTTGTGGCAGCATTGGCAAATGGGATGTGTGCTGAACACCTGAAAGGCCTGAAAAACTTGTACTTCTAACGATTCGTGGAACCGGTAAATTTAGAGTGGATGATGCGCCGGTACTTTCTCCGGCACCGGAGGTACCGACAGGTACCTCAATTGAGCTGATAGCAGGCAATGCACTAATTTTTAAAATGTCTTGGGCTAGTTCCTTCGACACCCGTTTCCTACTGTCTTTTTGTAAGGCTGATTCCCTGGGTAATGTCGAAGATTCTCCGCCGTGCGAGGAGGGAATCACGGAAGTAGAGGCTGTTGGTGACGCAATAGCCGGAGATATTGATCGTGGCCGTGTAGCGTGTTGTTGAGGAACCAATAACGATGGTGGTGGTCCAACTACGGGTCTAAATGAGGTGCCTAATGACGATGACGTTGGATGTGATGGCGGTGACGATGAAAAGTCTTGAAGTTTAATAGGAGGAGACATTACTACTGAAGGAATTATTCTTTCTTTCTCTACCACCACTGCTGGTGTGGGCACACTGGATTCCCTCTCGGACGGAGCAAGTTTCCGTTTCTTGGACAAGCGAAAGATTGACCGGGCAGAGTCTGAAAATTTTTGTCGAGATGATGGAGATTCTACTGCGTTTGCTTTGCCTCCAGCACCGATACTTTGTCTTTTCTCCTTCTCCTTTTTCCTCTTTACTTTTGGTGGAGGCGGGGGTGATCTGAGCATCAGTAACAAACAAAATATTTGTGTCATGAAAGGTTCGCATTTTTACATTGTGTTTTAAACGATTCTTTACGTTTCTCGTAAATATTCACTCACAACTCTCAATTTCAACAGTGCAGTTTTGACTGTCTAATGGATAATAGTGAAGGTCCATTTGACATGACAGTGTAGTCGTAAATCTCATTCCGTACGTGATACTTCCATCACCTGCCAATCGAACCATTTTATTCTTTTCCGTCACGTCATGAAGGAAACTGTAAGAAGTAAACAGAAAACTCCTGACTCATGAGAGCAACATAACGTCAAACGTAGCTTTACTACAAATATGTAAGCGTATTTTTCGAAATGAAACATTGTCGTATTTCCTCATAGAAAAATCTGGCTGACAACACGTTAAAAAATCATCTCGAGTCAAGTAAACAGGGAAGCATTTTCGAGCGAACTTGAAATAACACAGACCCACGATGAACTCATAGAGCAGTGATCTTAGTGATCTATGACAGCTTTATGATAAACACGGTCGGTGATGACGATGAATGCTTCCTTTTGAAAAGCTATTTCCTCATTCATCATCCTATCTACTACTAATCATTATCATGTTCCCTACTATCGTCCATCATCGTCGTCTCAAAAACCTCATTCTTTCCTCCCTTCCTGTCACTGTAATACCTTGATTTTTTTATTCATTAGGTGTATCATACTCTGTGCTGATGACTATTCACTGATCCTCAATAGCTACGCACCGGGACCGTAACAACGAAAATAGAACTGGGATCAAACCTGTTTTTGTCATTAGCAAAGAATGTGTCCGGAACCCAAACTTTCTCTGCAAAGTCTCCTGCCAATGTGAGCTGCTCATCTCGCGTGCTGAATGCCAACCGCTCATCCTTCCAATACTGATTAAGGTACATTGTTATCGTGTAATCCTTCAGAGACACACAAACAACAACCACTCTTTTTAGGTAACACATTACTGCTAATGATAATGATGGCCACATGCTCCCTGGTGACAACGGAAGCATTTTAAAATTATATTTTAAACAAGCAACTTTTGTATTGTCCATTTTACCATATTCACTTCAGAAATGGAATCGAAACTTGCAATCGTCAGCTCCATCCCTATATATAATGGATCCCCTGCACAAGTAAAGAAAGGCCAAAGAGCAACAGTTGCGTTAGAAGCTTCACTTTCGAGCTAATTATTTTTTATTATTTTAGCGAATTTGACTTGAAATATTTACGGTCCCTTTGCAACACTGTCCCATTTATTTAGCTAACTAACTACACATACCTCCGAAATTAGGACGCAATCGAATATCATAATTTTTTAAAATATTCGAAACAGTTTGGGTAACATTGTCAGGTCGGTCCACCGCATCCCACATGTCATCCACTGTCATGCTACACAGGGAAAATATCAACAAACATAAAAAATTAATAGCGCTAATTGAGTCCTACTAGTAAACAAGATTCAAGATAGTGCCTTCAATGAAAATGATGAGTTGACATGACATATGAGTACTCCACGTAATTTGAAAACCAGCAAAAGAAAACATTAAAAAATAAAGTACAAATCCTTGTAAATCTGCCATAAATTTTGGCTACACTCTTATCTACGCTTATTATGTCACGAACATGCAAATATTAGTATTAACGTTACAGATATTATGATTATTTGTCTCATTTACATATTTATTTTTTCAGCAAGATTATTTTTCACGCTGCGAAAACATCTTATTTTTTTAGCATTTTAATATTTTTCTCGTATGTTTTTCTCTCAGGGCATCATCATTATGTTCAAATGTGAAAAAACCATGATTTTGCTTATTTTCTTTTGCAAATGCATGAACACTAATAAGTTCGTGGTGTCGATTAGTCATCATAGGTGTAAGTTTTTGTGCGCTTTTTGAAAGTTATTTATCGATCGCAAGGGACGCTTTGGGATCATCTCTTGAACAATTTATTTATTTATTTAGTGTTTTTTATTCCCTTTGGGGATTATAACTTGCAAGCCGTACACGCTTTGGGAACCTAAAAGAATGTTTTCGGATAAATCACCACCGCCATCCTATTTTTCGTACCGACAGAGACACTACAAGACAACCGAATCATATTCCCACACTCTCTTTTCGGTTTCATCATCAGTGTGTTGTCGTCATGAATAAAGTTTTCCGAAAGAAGGAAAACAACTTTTTATGACTACAAAAACCGCTAAGAATCACAGCACAGCTACGATAATAAACAAAGCGAGTCGGTTTTTTTAGATAATGAGTACAAATTTTTGTACAAAGTTATTGTTTTATTCCTGTTATTTTGAAAGTACTTACTTCCGCGGGCGTGTTTGAAACAAGATACAATTAATGAGTCAAATCATTTCTCTGTCTGGCAGAAACAGGCTGTTTTGGGTTCATAGCTACGTTTTGGCAATGACGTTTGGCTACGTCTCTCTCTCTCTCTCTCCCTCTAGAAAAATTATAATATAAATTTTGTCTGTTTTTTCATTCTTAAAAAGCCATGTGCCTTGTTGTATTATACGCCCCCGCATTTACTTCTACATCCTTAATGACACGTCGCAGTCTGCATGTCCTTCCACGCAAGACGTAGTGTTGCCATTTTCAATTATGAAATGCAAATTTTCATGACAAGAAATTATTGTTGTACCACTTTATTTAAAGATGTGTGTATGTAAAATAAATTTTGTGTTTTACGAAATAAAAATGCGTGCGTGTGTGGAAGGCATATAAGACTTTTTGGGGGTCGGTAGAAAACAGAGGTACATTTTTTAACTGAAGAAAAAAACTACAAATAAAAAACAGCACTGCCAACAAAGCTCTTGTGTTAGCTTTTGTGTGCATCCTCCTCTCTCATCGCCTCATGTCATCGTCATCATCAGCCTCCTCCTTTCATGTAAGAGACGGCTGCAGATGTGCAAACGGGAAAATTATCAAGTTCTCTCGTTTTTTAACATCAGTACAAAAAGCAACATCACCGGCTTTGTCGTTGTCAAGGGAACCCTGGTAATGTAAAATAAATGTATGGCTTTGACGACGGGCGACGATGTGATGGTGACTTGATGACATCTTCTTTTTTGGTTACACGCAGTTAAAGCAAAGCCATGTGCCACAGCCTAAAGTCAATACAGTCAAAAGTCAACTCAACACACACACATGCTTCCTCGATGAATTTTCTTTTGAAGGAAAAGATCAGAAAAAAACAGATGGGATGGAAAAAAGGATTAAGCGGAAGGAAATGGTATAAATACACTTTTTAATGATGTAAAACTCACGATCTGATAAGACAAGTTTGAGCAGCGGTTTGCCATTTTTGTTTACCACGGAAGGTGGCTAACTTTATTATATTATACCGAGACAGTATTAGAATTAATGTTATTACTTACTTTCTTGGTGATGATATGAGTAATTCCTAATAGTGTTTCTAATAAAAGTATTTTGAAAATAAAATTTGGGTCCCCCAAAATAACTTTTGTCGACTTCTTTTCCTACAGTGCGTATTGCTAGTTCACAGATTTATGGAACTCATTTAATAAATCATTGGACAGTCCCTAATACTCGTCGGCCGTGTCCGGGTGGAAGGACAAATAAAAAATGTCCAACACTATGAAACAACGCAGGGGAGCGAAAACACCAAATCAATTGATACAGCCTTATAACTTATAACGCCGTTACAAATTTGTATATGTACATGTTTTGAATCTCCAACTTAACACTTCTGATGAAGTAACAAATTTTTGTCTCTCTTGCTTCTAAACATCTTATATCATCACTGTTCATATATGAGATGGTGATAAAACGTGGTTAACGTGGTTTCTCACCTACCAAAGTTGCTTTGCAATTTTTTCATTAAATGTACATACCTACTTTCTTTTTTCTTTCTTTAATTTACCCACTCTGACCTTTCTTGACATCTGTAAGCATTATTTTAATTAGTATTGTCCTTACCCACTCACACTGTCAGTAACCTTATTTGCTTCTAAAATGGGAAAGGGCAATTATTTCATTTACACGTGGATGTTTATTCTTTACACAAAATCATTTTAAAATGGAAAACTTACTATAGCATTGAAAAACATTTTGCCGCTTTGCTAACAAGAACCAACTGACTAGGTATGCAACAAATTAAACTGTGAATGTATGTAGATACAACAACAGTTGTATTCATGTATATTGTTGATAAATAATAATAAATATTAAATAACAACAAAGAGGGCTATTCAATAGTTTGCGTTGGCGATGATACATAGCAATGATACAAGTAAATATGATAAAGGTTTTTTCAGTCTTTTATTTGCCGGAGATTCTCCCAATTTTTCATATAAAATCCTCTCGCATTCATTATTCACTATGTAAATACCTACATGTTATGATTGTCGTCTGGTATTTAGTCGCTGTGTGCCCATCATGCTAGTTTTTTCTTTCAACAACCTCTCTAGAAAAAAAGACAACATGACTGTTTACATTTTACTTTGTTTTATGGCCTCAGACATACGGCATAGCGTCAAGAATAAGCATAAATAATGCATATGCCCCTCGGAGTGAAACATAAAATCTTCTTTTGATTCCATTAGTACAATTTAGTAGTGTAAACATGCCTTCTGTCCAAATTATTATGACGACGAGTGTGATCATCCCATCCCCCTCTGTATAGTTATTATTACGTACTCCTATTTTTATGGGATAAAAATTATTTGTAATAAATGAAATCAACTCACTAAAGAGTACACAAAGCGACAACAGGACCCAAGTATGTACATATATGTCAGTAGTGCACCATTTTCCGTTATGTTGTTATTATTGTTCCTCCTATTTTTACAGACCAATAAGATGACACGACAAATGAGTTTGTAGCTGCTACCTCCTCAGACACACTTTTCTAAAGAAAGGGAGAAGTGGAAATAAGCGCCAGTCAAAATAGCTAGGTACGCTTTCGTAGCAATACCAAAGGATAATTTGTACTTTTAATTCTAGTTCGTCTTGTAGGCAAGTAACGTAGGTAAATAAGTATAACTAAGAAGATAAAGTTGTACAGAATATATTACATTTATTTATAAAGTGGCAGCTGGCAAATTCATAAAAAGCCATCTTTCATGACTCATGCATGCCTTATGTTCATCGTAACGGTGATGATAATCATGATACTGTTGATGTTTCTCACAAACTTGTAGTGACAGAGTTACTGAAAGAAAATGAGAGAGAGAGATAGAACCCAGATAATTAAATAATTACCCGAAATTTTCTCCTGCTATTGAAAAGTACATAAGGTATGTGGATTTCAGTAAGCACTGCTGAACGGTTGTGCTTTCACTTGGATTAGTGTAATCAGTAAGATTCATCGAAGGACTGATTTCATTATGATTTTTATAGAATGTTTTAATGCAATCATTATGCTGCATTTGTATATCTAGTGCCGGGCTTGTTACGAAATGCATAGAAATACCATCAACCGTTGTGATAATGGCATTGATGACAATCACTAACGGGTTGATAATAATCCCGCATTTACCATTTAATTTCCTGAGTCACCACTCACTCGCACGTTATTCTGTCTTTCAGTGGACGTCGTGACAACCAGAACGAACCTCTATTTTCGAAACCAAAGAACATCCGGTAAATTTAGCACACCAACTCAAAGGAGCATAAAGATGCACGGGGTCTTTTTAAAATGGCATGTCGTGCCGCTTCTAACAGGCTTCATTGTTCATCCTCTCTTTTTTTATTCTTCTTGTTCTACATCTGCCGTCTGCATAAGTTCTGAGGATTGCTGAGAAAAATAAAATTCCTGATTATGGTTAAGTTAAACGATGAAAGCTGTTGGAAATCTAATGAGATGAAACCTTGTAAATATAAATTAATTCGAAGATTATAAAATATGGAGATTTAATTCAAGATATGCACAATTTAAACGTGCTCACGTTTCGGTTACCACCTGTCAAACCTTTGCAACTTCCTAACTGCAACCCTGGAACGATAAGCGAGAGACAATGCTGCAAATGAAAAAATGCTACACAACAGAAAAGTGCAACTTAACTTGTCCAAACTTATTATTCCAAAGATAGTAAGTCACAAACAACTTTCTACTTAAAGAGAACGTACTACTAGTAGTACATACAATTGACAGCAGTTCACGAGAACAGACAGAACAAAGGAAACAACTTTGGCATTTTTTAAGTCACATTGAAGAAGTAGATAGTTGACAGTACATTCATTAAATTGATAAATTGATGGCAGACAATATAAACTTGAAACTGAATGAGCTTGAGGGCACTTTGTTACCACAAAAAGAAAGGAAAGTCAAATCAAATATAATTCACATTACATTATGGGGCACAAGGAGATCACCTAGTAGAAAGAAACATGTTTTCCATAAGGCATATTGTCGTACCACTACAGTGGCGACACTAACAACAAAAACACTTTCCCAGGGACATTCACTCGTTTTGTTCATGCTGTTCGCCGTCGTCGTCGTCGTCTAAGGAAAGCTGGAAGGAATGCTCACATACATGTCGTAACTAAGAAGGTGTTCTTTAATGTTTACACC
>JAHZNB010001369.1:0-11697 GCA_027744295.1 Callyntrura guangdongensis
CGCCAATAATTGATGGGGTGTATATTAGTATGCATTATTATTCAGCCATTTTCCTGAGAAAAACGAATTCGAGAAATCAAGCAGCATGTACACAACCAGGCGTTCGTGTTGCTTTTCTTTTGATGAAACCCGTTTTTTGTCGGATGAAATACCAAACTCAAACTCATTAATAACACTAATAATTATCGCAGCTCCTTTTTCCCGGGCTATCAAATGTTCTCCTTTTCCGCTCCCGTAATCAAAGAGTAAGAAAATAAATGTAGTGACGTTGCTATTCTTTTTCCTCCTCCGGGGTACACTTTCTTGACTTTGGGAAACAAAAGCAACTTTTCTGCATTTTACGCGTGGGTAGGATGTAAATACAAAATTTTGTGGTTTTTTCTGCTTCTTTGCGGTTGGGTAGCTTTGGAAATGTAGCAACTGTTGAAAAAGTGGCACCATAAAGTCTCTACAGCGTGGGGGCACTTTCGGCACTTTTATTTTTCCTGGGTTGAAAGGGGTCTGTTGTTGTCTTGTCTAAATGTGCGGGAATGTGTATGTGAATGTGAGGTTTTTGAGGCTGCTCTAGGACAGGACACCCAACAAAAAGGGAAAGTGGAGAAGTAGACATGTAAAAGATGTTTTCGTGGTTGTGCTGGTGGTCTTAGCATATTGTTTGCGGGTGGCTTGAAGGGTTCTTGTTTTCTGCATCTGATCGTTTGGCAATGTTCTTTTGGTGTGGCAGTAGCAACACCAGACTGGCCGGCTTATGTAATCTGAGTCTAATATTTGAAAGGGACAAGTTATTACCGTTATTAAGCGAGCTACGTGAAGAAAATGTAACTAGTAAATGGACGAAGAAAAACGGATGTAGAGAACATCCCACGAAATCGTGAGATGTTTAATAATAGTACAGGAGTACACGCATTAAGGAAGACAGGAAAATGGGAGAAGATGATTTTAAAAATGATGATGATGATTATGGGATAGAACAAGTGGCTAGAATGTGATGAGAGATATTCAATACACGCTTACCCTATAATATGTGTGTAGGTGAGTAAATGTTGCGGTTGAGTAGCGTGTGGCAATGTCTAGTCGGTGTCCAGGAGTGAAACACCAGCAACATATTCGGTTATCCTGTTTTTATTCTCTGGCGATTGGACTGGTCATTGGTTATTTAATGTACACACTGCATGAAATGGAATGATCCGTCGAATGACTTTGATGAAAGTAGCAAAAACGATGGCGATGGGGTATCGGCCACAAGGACGATGATGAAGCATTTCGCATTTTTACTCTATCGAACATCATCAAAGCCAAAAAATCCGTAAACTCAGTGTTCGCTTTTTCAATGCTTTAGGAAGGCTTAACTTTCTTGGTGGAGAGTAGAGGTTGGCATGTGTCTACGGGTGTTTCAGTATGTCCATTGGAGATGATGGAATGGAGAGAGGGAGATAGCGAGACGGGGATAATGAACGACTGCCGTGTATCAAAAGAAAGAACCGTGGATAGTGAAACTGGATTCCAGGAAGCACATAAGCTCTGTGAATGTAGCAAAAGAAATTTGGTACATGTGTGTGTGACTGTTTTGTGTGTACACAAAGAATACACATATAAAAAGATGATAATAATGATGATGAATATGATGACGACGATGATTCTCATGTTTCGTGTGAACTCCAGCGCAAAAGGAGCTAAATGAATCAATGAATTCACATGTATAAATCTGTGCAAACAACAGGATAGCGGGTATTCTAGAGAGATATTGCATATCGGACAGATTCTTGCTGGTTTGTAGACGGTTTTGCTGAAAACAGTAATAGTAGTAGTAGTATTAATATGGCAGCTCTCCTAAATTGGGCTGACTGCTCGTTCTGGTTTATGGTGGTGCCGGTGGTGTAGTATAAAGTATGGTGATGGTGAGGAAAAGCATGTTTTAGGGGGTATATTGTGTGCTGATTCAGTGTAGTGGAAAGAAAGAGAAAACGAACAGATAGATGGTAGCTAGAAAGAGAGAATTCATATTGGTATTACAGTTGGTTTTGTATGTATGACTTTTGTGGAGTATTAGGAAAAGCATTCAAGCAAAAAGATGAAAGCAGCAAAGGGGAAAAGGACATAGTCACACACACACACATACAAGTATGTGCACACGGGTACAATTGGCAATGGGAAGAAGGATGGAGGAAAAGAGGAGGATTTTCAAGCGTTGGAATGGGGTTGTAGGAAGAGAGAAATATTTATACTTTAAGATTTAGTGTTTCGGGGGAAATATTGCAAGGCTAGAAAGGAAGAAGTCCAGAGATAGAGAGAGAAACGAATGCGGCGAAAGAGCGCACATCTGTGTGCGATATTATTATTATGTACATCTTGAACCTCTTTATTGGATGTATTCCCTGATAGATTGTATATCTTGTCCGGGTGTCTATAATATCAAAAGTTCTGGCAGAGCTTTCATAAGAATGGGGTTGATAGTCCGTGCTCCTGCTGCCACAGAAGGTGCCCTTCTGTCCTTCTATAGAAAAATCAATACCTGCAACAGCAGTAGCTGTAGTAGTCTTGATGGTGGTGGAAGGAAGAAAAAGAAGAGTTTGTCTGGATAGTGATTTTGCCTGGAAAAGGAGAACCAAAAGAGATAGGAAGCCAGGGAAAATAGATGGGGAAACTGGGGAAGTGATAGGGAAAATAAATAAGCAAGTGTATAGACAGACACATATAGAAATACATATGGTATTGCTACCACAACGAGGAAAAGTTAGGTTGGGATGAGCAAAGAGGGAGAAAGAGTAAAAAATATGTGTAGTCTGTGGTGTTGCTGTATATTCGTGGTCGTCTTCCTCATCCATATTTCTGATGTGGTCTGAATATTGGAAAGCGAAAGAAAGAAAACGAAAATATATATACATTGTACATGTCGTTTATATTGGTCTTTTGAGAGGAAGAGAAGAGCAGAAATGCTTTCTCTGGTGCAACTTATATCATCTTCATCGTCGTCGTCATCATCATCACCAGCCTACATACATCACATCTGTGTATCTATTATGTTTTCTTTTCCTTTTCTAAATTCTTCTTGCTCGATTTTTTGGTTATCGGGATGGATTTGGAAGTTGGGAAAGGAAAGCATACACACGCACATCGAAAAAGTCAGCAAGAGTCGTAATCGAAACATTTTGTGTAGCTGTACAAAAGTTTTTCCAGTTTATATCTACAACGTCGTCTCGTCATTTTCATCTCGGTTTTGATTTCTTTCTTTGGTACATCCCTTATCATTTCTACACACAGACAGAAAGAAAATATGGGATTTCTTGTCGTCATCGTTGTCGTCGTAAAATGATAGGAACGGGAATTACGAGAAAAATACAGGAAACGAGTTTTTCTGACTCTATTCTCTCATCTTGTTTCTTTGTTCCCATTTTTGTTCAAAATCGTGTTTCAAAGAGGAAAACCTTTTTATTCGTAACACACACAGGCAGAACGACACGTAGTAATAAAAAATACACCGTAATATTTTGTTTGAAGCCAAACATAGAAAGAAGATAAAGCAGCTCATACATACCAAAGTTATCTTATTTCATAGACAAAATGTTCATTTTGTCTTTTTGCATCGAATTTTTTTAAGTTTTTCTCAATTCCGGAAAGTTTAATGCATATTATGTTTCTCAGGCATTTTTGCACAGTTGAAATTTGTTCTAATATTTATGTATATTGTAAAAAGGTATTGCTTACCTAGAGAAAAATATATAAGGTACATATTTATTACATACATGTTTGGGCTTTTTTCCTATATTTTGTTTCACTGAGAAATGAAGTCATTTTATAGTGGGAATGGATCTGACCTGATGTGATGAAAGTGGAGGAAGTAGTCTATCGTATAGACGAAAAAATTCACATTCATCGAGATGTTTTTATTATTATACAAAAAGAGAAAACTCAATTTTTGCAAAAAGTGGACAAAAAGTAATAGTGTTGCACATGCCGCCAGTGACACTCTCTCCGGGTTTTGTATATAAAATAGGAAATTACCGAAAGTGAAATTATGTGTGTATTTTATCATTTCTCTTTCTCCCTTTCTCTACATATTGCTGTTATTATTATTACGATTCTTATTGGGTTTCACTTTTTGGTCTTTGACTGTTTCGCCTTTTCGCCCCGACTTGTAGCCAGACCAAAAAGCCGACTTTCCATGGAATAACTTCACAGGCTGTCTCTCTTTGTGTATATGTTTAAGTGACTCACACCATTTTGTCATTATTAGTGCATATAACAGCTGCCATTTGGCTGAGCTTCCACTCTCACTCGTGTGTTCCCCTTTATCCTTTTGTACAGATCTCTGTTTTCCTTCTCGTCGGTCGGTTGGTCGGTATGAAACGACAACTGTTCCGGCTGTTAGTTTTGCTGTACTACAGAAACAGCACTAAGAAAATAAATGCTTCCAAACACACACACACGAAGAGAGCCAGATACACAATGTACTATTTTCGTTGGACCATGTTGTTACTACTCTGTTGTTACACTTTCCTCACTCCCTCCTTTCTGTTTGCAGTTGTTTTTCTCCTCTTCCTCACACACCAAAAACACACTCACTCATCCTTTCTCTCTCTGGTTGTATTACTCTGCCTTGATGCTCCTGCCACTCATCCACACTCCTCTCTCATGAAACTTTCACATTCCTCTGTGTCGCATCAAGTTTTCCTCCATGTTTGTTACTTTTTCTTTCCTTTCTCCTTTACATCAACCGTAATAATAATAACAATAGCAACTTATGTATACATATACGTACCTACCACTACCACCTTGTCAACCGCGCGTATATAGTTAGGTTTTCATGTTGTTGTTTTGTAACCTGGTTGTTCGTTTTGGAAAAGAGAAAGGCCAATAACTTTGTGAAAGACCAACAAATGAGAAGGGCACAGAAGAAGGGAAAATGACTACAACATTTTGATGATGACGATGACGACGACAATGAAGAAACAGTTCGGTAAAGTCGTTTTCCCTTACAACTCTCTAGTATTCTCCACTAACCGTTTTCCATTTATTCTGGTGACGTAAAGTCATTAGATGGCTGGGATAGCAAGAGGGTTCTTTCTCGTGTTAGGTACGTGGTACCCGTCCTAGAAATGACGACAACAATGAAGCTGATCAGGATGGTGATGATGATGATAAGGATAGTGATCTTCATTGCTGCCGTACTTTTCCCTTTCTTTCCTTTATTCACTTGTGCCTTTCAAAAATGTGGGTGTATTTGCCTTCTTGTTGCATTGTTACTCAAGGAGGACAAGACGCGTTAAAAAGCGGCTGTAAAAGTGATGATCATGTCGTCTTTGCTCTCCTTACATATATTTCAACAGGAAGAAACCATCAACATTATTAGTAGTACCACTGCTCTCTAGAAACAATAAGCTCTTCAAAAAAGTAAAAATCCGCTTTTTTGTTTTTTTCCTCGGTAATACGTCAGAATATGAGGGCATTTTCTTGAGAATGTATATTTTCTCTCTTACTGACACACGCTTCTTGTTCCTTATCGTTTTTCGCTCTCCAGAGAGACAAGAGAGCAGAGAAAGTAGGCAGATGGGTTTGATGCTGCTAGTAGTAAATATATCAACTCATCGTCTGTAAAGGTATAAGCACAGAGAAAAGGCGTTATAGGGATGCACTTTTAATGTTTCTCCAATGTATCATATCATATCTTTTTAAAATATATATAAAGGATAAAATTCTTCCTCGGTGCAGAGTGGCGTGCTAGCTGCTTTCTTCGTGCCATGCAATCGTGAATCTTTTTCGTCTCTCTCTCTCTCTCTGCTAGTAGCATTTCCACTTGTCTAGAGTCAGTTACTTGACATTCGCCCAAAAACGCGGAAAAGTGAATTTGAGCAAGCTTTTCATCGTTTTACAAGCTAGTTGTTGTAAAGACTAAAGTGAGAACGAGAGGAGAAAGAGAAAGATGGGAAAAAGTTTCTTTTCTTGTCTGTCCTTTAGATTGGATCCTGGGAGTCTATCCAATATTCTGTTTCAAGTTTTATAAACTCTCGTTTCTTTTTTGTGAACTGCTTTGACGCCGATATACGTAAAACTCGGTGCATGGATAGTTTTCTTCATTACTAGCCAGCAGATATTTATCTACTCCACTACTAGTCCCGTAACTACTGTCGTGTTTGAATTCCGTTTGGAATACTGTCTACAGAACAGACACTACCGCACTCCGATTATAAATCAACATCATAACTTTTCCTTATTTCCTCAATAATTTGCTCGTCAATCATAAAAAAGTATACTGCTACTCTATTTTCAGAAAGATGAAGATTGTAGAGAAAGAAAGTAATTTTCTTTTTTCTTTTCACTATCTCTTATATGCTTCTGTAAATCAGCTTGTGATTCATTTGTTCCTTTGCTTGTCTCTTATTTGCTCACCCGTTCTCTCAAAAGTGATATTGATGACGGATAGAGAAAAAGATGAGAAGCGGAGGTTATGATGATGGAGGATGAGATACTAACAAACGAGAACAGCATATAAAGCAAATTTCTCGTTTCTTGACGTAACTTTTCCAACAAAATTGGTGCGATATAGTGGTACCATTGAAAGTGTCTTAATTTCTTATCTGTATCACCATCTTTAACGGTTTTCTCCACATTTTTTTATTTTTGGTGCCAGACTAGCAGGCACTTTCGAAGAAAAGAAGCTTACAAGCTGTAACGGCGGTCATTATAGAAGCACACGCTAATAAAAAATGTGCAGTAGTAGTAAAGGTGGTCTTTCTTTGCCATTCAGTGTAGGTATGGTTGTGTCTGGTCTGGCGTTATACACAAAACGATTATGACGAGGCTTTTTTATGGTTATTTTCCTTTTTGGTTGGGTATCTCGAATAATAATGGCAAGTACACGTAAATATATGTTTAACTTATATACATATACAATTATTCTGTATTAGTAAGCACAGAAGGGAAAGTCAAGTTGAGTAGAAAATAAAGGTGGAATAGATATAAATAGATGAAAGTGAAGCAAAAAACGCGTTTCGCTTCACCGGATATTATTGCTTGTCGTCGTCGTTGTACATGCCATATATGATATGCAGTAATGAGAAGAAATGAAAAGGGGTATGTATGCTTTACCCCTTTGTCAAGACTGGTGCTCTCTTTGTGGGTAGAATAAGAAAGTAAGAATACTATTACAAGATGGTACTATTATTATGGCACATTGTGTTACCTCGTCCTCCTTTGAGATGGGATACGATTTTTGAAGTGGTAAAGGTGAATTTAACTTGGAATTGAAGGTAGGGTTCTGTAAGGAAGATGGTTGAGAGAAAATATTAAAACCCGTAAGGCGATATTTAGAGAAAATAGAGGAGAAGAGAGGATGATGATTGCAACGATATAAGGGAAAACAGGAGAAACATTGTGGAATCCGGGTTGTACAATCTTTGATGTTTGTATTTGCAAGCATGGTTGGCTTCTGAAGAAAAAGGTAAAAGATGCAGATGCGAAGAAAAGTACTGTATACGGAAAATACACCAAACATGGATACATGACTACTCGGTAGTATGTGCATTTTTAGGAGAAATTGAGGAAAAGGTTTGCGGGGGTGGGTTATGTTTGCGCATATTTTAAGTTTGACAAGGCGACTGTATGCGAATAATGTTCACGGTTGTAATTTGAATCGGGAATCAAGTTGTGTGTATGTATGTGATGACAGGAAACGAGGAGAAAGTAAGAAAGTAAAAGAACGTAGTCGTATGTGGGAAAATATGTCGTGGTAAAGAGAGTAAAATCTAAAGAGGCTATGGTGTTGGTAGTATGGTAGTATGTCAGGCTGCCTACTTTAAAGATCTATGCATATTCGTTGCTTTTTCTGAAAATTGAGTTAAAAAGAGAAATCGAGTTTTTCTAAAAGTATAATATTAAGTAGTACAAGCAGAGAAGAAGTCTGGTAGCTTGTACGGATTATCAGCCAACTCTGCCGTGTGATACATTATTGTTGTAGGGCGAGAACGTGTACACGGGAGAGAGAGAGGGAAAGAAGTTGAAGGATTTTCGGAACAGGTGTAAAAGTAGTACTTGTAGTAGTAGCAGTGTTGAAGAGAAAGGAGAATAAGAGGGGAGAAAGAGAGAATAGAAGGAAAGTTAATGGAAGTACAAAACTGGAAGATTAGGGAGGCAGGTTTATCGATTACTTGACAGGATGTTGGGGCATGCGGGAGTCTCTCTCCGTTTCTCGCACTCTTCTCTTTTTTCTTTATTCAAGCCTCTCTCTTTCATTCTTACCTCGCAGAAAGCTTTAGTTCTCTTTTTATTGTACGGGTACCTACATACATACGTTGTATAGGAAAACGTACGTGCATAACTAATGCATTTTCTCGAGAGGAACTATCTACTGCTGGAGGAGGGGTTATAAAAGGAGAAACAGAAGAGGGAAATTTCTTGGGAGTCTTACGAAGCATGGATGCGTGCAATGTAAAAACTTTTGTAATATCGCGGGTTCTTTCGCTCTCTGCCTTTCTTGCTGTATTCCTGGACAGTTCTATAGAAGTAGCAGAGGCTCATAAAGAAAAGCTTCTTTGCTGATGCTGATACTACTGTAGCTGTACTGTGTTGGGAGTTTTATTACGGGAAAGTAAGTATGTGGAGGAGAGAGAAAATGTATGAAAGGGAGACTGTTTCGATTCCAAGACCAAACACACCCGGAGAGAAACACATTTCCATTTTTCTCTTTCTCCATTTCCTTTCGCCACAGTGGTAGTAGCATAGCGTAATGGGGGAAGGCTATAAGCCGGAATGCATTTATTGCTTGCATTCAACTGAATACGACCACATTTCCGAAAAACACGCAGTTTCCCTGTGTTGTGTCAAGTCAATACTAAGATGTGTGTGGCGGGTAAAGAAGCAACAAAGATGTTGGTGGAAGGAGATAAATAATATATAATGTATTTACAAAAAAGACTCCATGTGTGGGCATGTGCGTTTCTATTACAGCAGGCTTTTAGCTTTGGAATGTCGATGATAATGATGATAGTGCACTTTATTTTTTACTTTCTCTCTCGGTATCCAAATCCACCCGAGTTTCCTATTGGAAAGAAATCGAACTTCGAGCCAGAGTACCCGTATTTCATATGAATGCGACGTTAGAAACTATAAGCAGATAAAATGGTAAAGTTCACGAATGATATTCTCGTCTGGCGCGGTAGTCCGTAAATATTCCATGAGAATGGTGTGTTTATTGCGAGTGTTGTGTAGAAAATCCCGTAAACTTTTTATTAGCCGGGTTGGATAAAAAATTGCAGAGTTCAATTGAAAAACGGCAGGATGATGAGAAGAGAGAGAGAGAGAGAAGAGAAACAAGTTGGATCATCATCAGGTCGTGTTCTCGTTGCTTTCATTGTTACCTTGTGCCATGCCAATCTCGGCTGCTATTTTTACTATCGGCAGATGATGATGTTGATTCTGTGGCAAGAAAGGATTGATGAGCATCGCTCCTCGACTCCCTCTCTGGAGACGGTTAAAATGGTTTCAACTTTCAAGGATAAAAATTTGTTTTTTAAAGAACCTGCATCTTGTAAGCAATTTTCGGTTCAGGAAGCCGTAGAGAAAAATCGGAGAGAAAAAAATGTTCTTTTGTGAGTTCTCCTTTTCTTCACCTCCCTTCGTCGCCGTAAATACCACCACTGGCAATGTTATTAATGGGAATGACGATATACCAATTTTGAACACCGGCGGCAGCAGTAGCTTTTTTACTACTGTTACCAGTAGTGTGCTCTTCGTTTTTGGTAAATGTCTCAAGAAAATTCTTCTCGAGTGTACAGGGTAGGAGAACATTATGATAGGCTGCTGGGTTGATGATGCCGCAGTGTAAAAATTGGGTACTCGCGGGGCAGAATAAGAAGGATTGATGGGCCCATCTCCGGTTTGGTGGATGTCGTGTGAGGGAAAATATGAGAATGTTTATTCTTGAACGGGTTACTATATTGTGGCGCAGGCTTGAAAGATGACGAGGATGCTGTGCTCATTCAAGGTTGTGGCAATGTACGATATCCCTCTCGCATGGCTTGTCTGCCTGTTTCAAAACAACCTCAACTTCAAGTTTTTTCTCTCATAAGCCCGCAAAATTCATGAAGAGCCAAGGATAAAGTTAAATTGAACCGTAATAATGTATTATCATGTCTTCTTAGCCCGCGCGTTTGAGCGGATGATATGTCATGTGTGTACTGTACTCCTCGGTGTACGGGAGTGGGAGGAAAGCCAGCTTAGGGAAATTCACGGGGAAGTATACACGGTTTATCTTTGAGCACTTGGACGTATATTTTTATGCACGCTGCAGACGGCTGCTGCTGCAGTGATGTATGTATGAATGTAGGTATGTTTATTACGACACGCCGGAAAATAAATATGCATCAAGTCAGGAGAGAGAAGAGAAAGAAAGAGAAATGAAGAGACGTCTTCATATTACCATTACGTACGCGGATATAAGTTTCTCTTTTCTGTGTGGCATTATTATTATTATTTCAGTATGGAGAAGACAAGAATGAACGAGATATGAAGGATTGATGCATGTGCGGATTTTCTCTCATATTTAACCATAGAACACACATACATCTTCTTCTTCTCCCTCTTTACTGTCGCTCTTGGCAGTAGCAGCATCGCTACTGAATAACGTCATGTTTTTCAGTGGCAGGACGCTCGTCATAAAATTTATCCTGGGTGTAACTCTGCCACTGTTGTTGTTATTACGGGCATGTCTATTTTGGTATGCCTAAGTAGGGAATAGGATAAAAAAAAAAGGTAGAAAATGATCAAGAAAGAGAAAAATGGTTTAAAGAGCAGATGAATGAATGGGGTTTTTGCTCACCACTAAAAACCCGGGTAGTAGTAGTCAAGAGTGAAAGACGAGAAGAACAACGGCACATGTCATATACATGTTTCTATTTGCATGCTAATATTTTTCTCTTCATATATGTTCGGCTCATAGTCAGCTTTTCTTTCGTTCTCTCCGGAGAAAATAAGAGCTGTTGTGTGTGTGTGGTCCTTCCAGTTAGCAACAAAGGGAAAACGACTGAAAACGTATGAATTTAATACCCTTTTTCTTTGTGTTTGTGATCTTATAAGTGCATAGATGTACGAATAAGCAGGGATGTGTGCGTCTTTTATGGATTTTATTATTTTCCGTTTTTCTGTCATGATGACGCTGACAGACAAGTTGAATAGGTGCGTAGGAAGTAGACGAGGCTTTGGGCTTAGGAGTCTGCGTTGTTGGATAGATACTTTGTCAGGTTAATGCAAATGTGTGTTCTTATTTTTTCAAAGGGGAGGAAAAACGCGGATTTTTGTCTTTTTAGTCTTTCCTCGTTTTCTTCACAGGTTTTCACATCTTTGGCCTGGGAAAAATAGAAAAGCTTGGTGTTTTTTCTCGTTTTCTCCGTAGAAGTAGAGGCTTACTCATCCTTTTAACTACAATGATGCGCGCTTTCTATTTAGAACTTTGAAGTCTTTATGTGACTGCTGCTCAGGAAAGTTATATTGTGTTGTCGTCGTTGTCCAAGAGAAAAAAACTTCCAACAAAACTACAATGAGTTTTTTCTCTGTGCCTTTTTTTATTATTCTCAAACTTTTTATCTTTCACTCAGAAAACAAGTTACTTTTTCTTGCTCGTAATATTGCAGGTAATAGTATGTTTATAATGGGGCGCGTTGTTTTCGCCAAAAATATTACTGTAATTTCTCTCTTGAGCAATAG
>JAHZNB010001370.1:0-42844 GCA_027744295.1 Callyntrura guangdongensis
TTCCTTCCTTTTCATTCAAACACGGTCTTGTGCCAGACAACTGCAGTGTTCACGCACAACACACGCAAGTACGTACAAACCCAATACGCATTTTAAAAAAGAGCGAGAAGCTAAGCTGAACTATTCTTTTTCCTTTGTCTCTTTCTATTTAACTTTGTATTTCTCTCTCTCTCTCTCTTTCATCTTTATAGGATGTCACCTTAACAGTGATGTTGTTATGTACAAACATGTATACGGTAGTGAACATCATGGACAATGATGCTGGGTTTTCTGTCTTTTTGAATATTTATTTTGCCCTTGTGTGTCATGCCTAGCCACACATTTTTTGTTGAGGCTTCACCGAGTTTGATCGCAAGTCGTCGAACCATTATCAAACCACACAAAAACTGATACAGAAAAATACACATTCAAAAAGTCTGCAACTTCTATCTTTACAAACTTGTTGGTTGTTGTTGTTGTTTAAGACAGAATCGACAGACGCCGGCCAAAAAAGAGTGAAAGTTGGAGGGAGATAAATAGTTGTAAAAGTCGGGGCTATTAAAGTAGAATGAAGCAAACAAAGCGATTGTGCGTGTATACACGCTTTAGCGAGACAAACGAGAGAAAACAGCGCAAAATGGGACATTGATGATGGTCCTGATAGAGTTATAGTTGGCGACGGAGATGACAGTGATATTAAGACTAACGTGTAGTTGTGGTGGTGATGGTATATATTTTGCCGGGTTGACGTTGTGAGTACGGCCAACTCGAAACTACTATATGACTCTAATGACGATGATGATGAAACTACCCAGACAGTGTGTAAAAAATGAATGGAGTTTGTCTTGTTGCTGTGTATCTTTTGAACTGTTCTATTCTCTCTCTATCTCCGCAATTATTAATTTCACCACCAGTCGTACCACCACTGTCGTCCTTTTTCCGGGAAATTGTTACTGGGCGTATTTTGCAGGAGCGAAAATGCTCTTCACTATTGTGGCACGCATCATAATCAGCATAATGTTTTTTGCATATTAAAGTGCACATGGAGAAAGAAACCAGTCAGAACACAAGAGAGAGAGAGGTTCATTTTGTTCATCAAGATATCAAAGACAAATATTATGATAGACGTGTACTTATACTCTGAATAATATAAGCGATGAACAAAGAGAAGAAAGTATAAATTTTAATTTTAAATGAACTTCAACTAAAAGTATGATATGATGACAACGAGTTTGTTCCCCGTTCCCTTTGGCTCATCTAAAAAACTCACAAGCCAAACATGCACAAATACTACAGACAGACAGAATCGAGCGCAAAAGGGGAACAATGCTGATGATAATAGTGATAACGATTATTGTAGCTTCAGCTACGTTCCTCTGAGTAAATATAGTTATTTCGCTATTGGTACGGTAGGTTAGGTTGTGTTTTGTGTTTAATGTACAGAATGATACGCATTCACACATTTTCCCGAAGGAATGTACATAAAGTCTAACGAATGATAATATTATGTGCATTGTATATTTTTCCCCGTGTAGACTGCTAAAAACATACTCTACATTCTTTGTGCCCGTATGTGCATTGTTATTACTCGTTACTATTATTATTGTAATGCGTTAGTGTGTATTTTTGCCTGCAAAAAGGATAAATGATACATTCACGCGTGGAGATATAAATTCAGGAGCAGGATTTTTGGCATGCTCATGTTGATAGGCGTTTACTTCTCCGCCTACTGTCTAGCCTTGTCTTCTTGTCCCTGCCATCATTGTCATCACCCGACATCGCCACCGGAGTAGTAAATAAAATCATATTAACAAAAAATTCCTTTCAGAAAATAACTCTGTAAATGTAGCGGACGAGACTCCCAACACTTACAACGTTTTGGAAATAATGAAAATATTGTGTGAGTTTGGAAAGAAAACAAAAGGAAAGACAGTTACATAATATAAGAATTTTTATGTGATGTAGCTTGTCCAATTTTTTTTACAGTTGACAGGTTAGTATAAGAAAAATTGAGATTAATTAAGTGACATATTACTTCTCTGTACAAACAGCAGCGTCCTGTCTATCATCGTCGTCGAAGTGATGCAATAGAAAACGCTATACAGCTGTGAATTTTTGCTCTTTATTAAAATACTTTTTTGATGGAAATCCTTCAAGTTAACTTTTTGAAGAGAAATGAGCCAAAGGCAAAACGTATGTATTTAAAAAAAGCATTCCTTCGTTAAACATCAATTGAATTATAAGAAAACATACGTATAAGTATATATGCACAAGAAACATACACCAGATGAGTACGTTGTATAGACCAAAGATCAACTGCAAAAAATCCAAGAACAACGATATTATCATCATCATCTTCCATACTTTACACTTATTTTTCTCCCGACACTGGAT
This sequence comes from Callyntrura guangdongensis, assembly GCA_027744295.1. Classification (NCBI taxonomy): domain Eukaryota; kingdom Metazoa; phylum Arthropoda; class Collembola; order Entomobryomorpha; family Paronellidae; genus Callyntrura; species Callyntrura guangdongensis. The sequence goes on from JAHZNB010001370.1 coordinate 2,374, forward strand.
AAGCCTGTATACAACTTGTTTGCCTTCTTGTTTGTTTCTCTTGGCGGTTTTTCAATTTTCCCGGGTATTTGTTACATGATGAATGCGTAAAAAAGTGAGAAAGAGATGAATGGGGAATCCAGTTGAGCCGAGGCTTTCACTGAAGACGAGGAACCTCGACTATAAGGTACTTATTTTTCAAGTGTCTGCTTTCTAATACCCAACAGATCCCTACGATACAAATACATTTTTCCGTGTATATTCAAACAACATGGAATATGTATACTATGTATATTTTAATAATGCCTCTCTGCGTCTATAAGTTGCGTCGAACACACAGTGTGCGTAAGGGAGAAAGTAGAAAGCAGGAAAAAACTCTCTTCTGCATTCTTCATCTGATACCCGTGTATTTAATTTTTTAAAAGACCAGCAACAACAGCGAAGCAACAGCAGCTGCTATGTATGTTGGCGCTGACAGAGGAAAATAAAGGGAGAATAAGCCGTTTGCATTTTTACACTGAACATCATATCATATAGGAAACAAGCAACTTTGGTATGTGTCTGCCTTGCTGCGTGTTGCAAAATAATATCGCAATATTCACGATACAACAACGACAAGCATTTTGCATCTCGTGCTTGTGTATGTAAGGTACGTTTGTGTATATACAGCTCGGATCCTTCTGTCTGTCGCTCCTATCTCCGTAGTTTATTGTAAGTTTTTAAATATGCAAATGTCGAAAGTGCTGTTGATTACTTCTTGTTTGTTTTCTCCGTTGTTTTGTACACAACGACAACGATGTGTGTTTACGAGAAATATAAAACCGGGGAAGGTAGTTTCAGGGATATAGTCTCAAAATGAAACGACACACAACGTTGCTCCACATATACAACTTTTTGTGGCTGCAGGGAAAGCTAAAACCGCAGCATAAAAACGCTGTGTACAAGTGTTTTGAATAAATGTACCTTAAATACGGGGGCAAAGTATCTATGTATATCATTACCTTCTAAAGGGAAAGATCAATCGAGAAAGTTTTTTAATTGCCTAGTTTTGACCCCGTCATTTAGATGACACCGGGAAAAGAGCGCGCGCAGAGGGCAAGCCATTCATTATGTATAACCCCACAGCAAAAGAGTAACTAAATTACGCAGTGCTGGAGGAGGAGAAGTAGCAAACAAAAAAGAGAAAGTAAAGTGTACTCACCAACACAAACACACACTTGTACGTATTTTGGGTTTTGGCATTTTGGGGAAATTTTTTGTTTGTTGTTGTTTTACTTGTGTTTTGTAAGGTTCACGTGTGTTGTTCGTGTTTTACCTTCGTTAAAGGTTTGGACACACCAATGCTGCTGCTTCTGATGATGATGATGATAATGATCATCATCAACAGCCCAGCATCATCATCATCCGCTTGCATGCAACATTTTCATGTTTTATTCACGTTAACGACCAAAACGAAGAAGAAGACTGGAAGAATTTCACAACATCACCAGTAGCAAAAGCAACTGTAGTAGTAGTAGCAGTAGTGTGAATGTTCTTCTTTCTGTGTTTCATTGTAATTTTTCCCCTTGTCTTTGTTTCAGTTTCATTTCAGTCAGATACTTAATAACGTTGTGTTTGAATCCCTTTGGCTTTTCCCGGGAAAAAATCCAGAGCACTCTAGCCAGAGTGTAAAGTGTAAAACCTGACTGCATTGTCTACTTTTTTCTTTCAAAACTTGGTTTTACTTAAGTGCATTATACATAACCAAGTTAAATTACCTACAAAAATACCTTTCCAGACACATAAAGAGGAAGAGCGAGATGTTGTGAAGAATCCAAGGAAGAAAAAAAAACCCAGGTCGATGTTCCTGTTGCTGGTGGCTCTATACTCTGTTTGGGGAAGAGGAAAGAATGAAAAAACAAAGACGTTTTGTTTCCTCCCAAAATAGCGAGATACTTGCCTGCCTACGCATCTCACGGCGAAGGGTTTGATGATGAGGCTGCGAGTGAAAGAACAATTGTAATTTAATTCGGCTAATTATAATTAGAAAGGCAGAGAGGCTTCCCATTTCCTTCCCCTGTAGTGTTGTTTGTAAACCACGTAGTGGAGTATGTGTACGTATAAGTACTTTTGTTATTCTCTTCTTACGACTCTTTCGATGCAGTTTCAGGTGAGGGGAATGTGGTGTACATTTACCCAAAGAGCGATTTGTGTCTCTGCTCTCCCCGTTATCGGCACGGTATGTGTGTCTTTACCTACAAATATATCTGCTTAGGTATTTATAGAAAATCTTGCTTTATGATGATGATAATAACGGTTTATTCTCCCTTTGCTGCTGCTGTACATACTGTTTGCTGTTGTGTAGGAGTTTTTTGTAGTGGGATTATGATGATCATCATCGTCGTGATGATGTTGACGATGGCGATAATGTAGTTCGTTGTTCTTCTGGAATTGGATTGTTTGTTTGTCTCTGCTCTACGCAGCATGGAGCCTCTTTTCCTTCCTGACTCTCTTTCTCCACAAGCAGCAAACAAACAAGCTCATCTCATCATCGTCACAGAAAACTTTCCTTTTTCTCCCGTTTTCTTCACCCGCCTACCCTATTAATCCACCAACAAAATCGGAGCATTCAGAGAACTGTGTGTGAGAGAGAGAGAAAGTAAGCAAGAGGAAACTTTTATTTTGAGTGTGTGTTTGTGTAAAACGAAGAAAATATAGAAAATAGAAAGTAAAGCAGAGAGAAAGCGAGTTAATACTACTTTACCATTTTCTTTTGTATCGTACCACCATCATACACACATTGCCACACACTCACGAGGAACAAAAACGAGAATTCCAACCAAGCAATAAGAGAGAAGAAGAGGGAGAGAGATGAAGAAAAACCAACTTTGCCAATTCATTTCATTTCTTGTTCTATGAAGAATGAATCCATGTTCTCTTTTTTTCTTTCGTCGTCTTAATCATTTCATTTTCTCTGCTTTCTCTATTCATATATCCATACCATATTGATAAACCGCCACCGTCACCATCGTGTGAAGTAGCGTTTTCCACGACTACCATGGAAATTCAACCGTGGTGAACCCAGAACCTACGTAGTCGTCTGTATAAAGTTTTCTTGGTTGGCATGAAGAGGAAATATAGTAACACATAAACCGAAGAACACCTGCAGTGCAATTGTAGTTGTTGTTTTCTTTGTTGTTGGCGGCAGCAGCAGTAGTACTAGCGGTGGCTCTGGCTAGAGAATTAATTTTTAGTGGGGATTTCCTTTAGATTGGATGCTTTTTGAAAAGATGGGGGCCATCATGCGAGCATTGTAGCAATAGTTTGTTTTTCATTGGGTCGTCGTCTTCGTCGTCGTTTTGTGCGGCGTGATTCGCTTTAATTCTCCACAGGAAAAATTTAATGGGGTTTCTCTCACGGTAATATGCATAAAGGTGGCGGTGGCAATGACGCGAAATGGGAAAATCTGGATGTAGTTTTAAAGTTTTATGATAATTTTGTGCACGCCATAACTGCCACTGCTAAAATCCTTTCCAAGCTTTGCCTATTGCCCTATTTTTTGGTGCAGGATGAATAAGGAGGATGGTTGACGACAACAGTGGTGAAGTGTGTGGAAAAGAAGAGATTGGATGGAGAGGAAGTAACAGAAACAAAACAGATTGCAACACGGGGGAAAATCGTCAAAGCGGTAATAACGTTTATGGGTAGGTAGCAAGAGTCAATGGTAAATAAAGAAGAGCCAGATGAAGATATGGTGATGACATTGTAAAATTAATCCCAAATCACCGTTAAAACCATAATAATAAGATTAAAGGAGGGAAATAATAAGTAAGAGTGGATTCTGCACATTGGGGGCTGTTCACCATAGACGGCACAAATATCAGAAATGAAACAAATAAGAAAACCTTGTAAATGATGTAAGCTCATGATACACATTACTTGTAAAACGCAGGGAAAAATAACGTCGTTCGTTTTCCTATTCTCCATGAAACTTCCACATTAAGATGCCGGGATGTATGAACAAGTGCGTTACAACAGCCCTATAAATGATACGACAAGTTGAGCTTACTCCACCCCCGGGAACAATATTGCAGAAGAGGTTATCATGAATGTATTATAATGCAATACTATGAGACGGTTTATTGTATAAATTTCGCAAAGATTTCCCAGAGAATACATCAGAAAATAAAACAAGGTAAAGGTTTCCCGTCGTTGTCTTCTCTCCTGCAACACCACTTTTTCTGCTGTGTCGTGAATAACATAAAACGGATAAACGATAAGACTGATGGTGGTGACGATGCTAGTGATGATGATGATGACGGTTGTGACGAAGTACAAGTGGTTGCTTTGTTGCCTACACATGCAAAAAAAGACACTATGTTTGGGGTAAGTAGTATTTGAAGCGAATTGGTTTATTTTGCACGTGTGTGCGGGTGTGCTGTCTCTCGCTCTGTATACCTAGTTCCTTTAAGTAAAAAAATAAGGTTAGGAATTTGAGTTGACTTAAACGCCGTTTTATGCATGCCATTATGCTATTAACATCATGAAAATATGTCATTAAATATGCTCTTAACTTTTACGTTTTATGTACAATATTGGTCTATTTCTTATTTTTCAAAAATCTATGTTCGTATTACCGTGTCAACTAATTTTTCTTTTTACAAAAATACGGTAAGTACTAACGTTTTCAAGAGACAGTATACTTGTGTTAGTAAATTCAAATTTGCAAATAATGACCATTTCCAAACTATCACACGTCATATTTGTTCGTCGATCTGCGAAAACGAATTTATGGGCACTGAAACTTCTGTCTATCTATACAATAGTTACTTGGACAATATTTCATTTCAACAATATCTCATGGCGACTACACTTTACAGCGACTGATTTAATGTGAAAACTAGTCTCAATGTGTTGCAAAAGCTGGAATGTTTTTACTATTTGGGACACACCTAAAATTTTAAATGTTAGTGTTTTTGTTAACAGTTTCTTAGATAAACACTTACCAGAAACAAAATATTTTTGTGGGCTGTTACTTACGTTGCAATCTTTATTTTGCAATCTTGCACGTTTATCTTTCATCCGCCTTAAAATGACGATTTCAAATAAAATTCTGCCCTCATTTTTAACTTAAAATTCACAAACTAGTAAAAAATAACGAAGCAATATGATTTCGTGTTGACGAGAAGTATTAAAACGTTCAATAATATCGACTTTAGGAATGAATCACAGCGACCGTTAGTGGCAATGAAAATATATTGCATGTTAAAATCTGAAATGTATACTGTACATGAATACCTACAGTTTTGGTCAAAACTTAATGTAAGTTAGATATAACATTGAAAAGTATGGTGTATTGGTCCATCATAAGCCCATTTTCAAATATATTCATAAAATATGCCTTAACTTTTGTCAAAGTATGCACGATACATATATGCTGTCTTTGCGTTTATGTCACTAAAACCCAAAGTATGCCGTGTAGTTGGCTCAAAGAACTTCCTTTAATGTGAAGACTTCTTGGTCCACATACTGAAGCTCATTGTGATTTGAAAACTATATGGGTATACCGTTACCTCAAGTTCCTAACCTTAGTAATAAATGACACTGACAAAGGAACACACAATAGCAAAGTCTAGCAGACAAGAGAAGAGAGAAAAAATAAGAAGCGAGGAAGAAGAGCAAAATGAGCTCATTTGCATCGTATGACTACACACTACATTTGTTATCCCACTCCAAACCCGCTTTCTCTAGCTACTTTCTCTGCTGCGAATCGCTGCAACATAAAAAACACACACGCTACCATATACGCGCGCCGAACCACATATTGTTCTTCTGCCGCAACAGCAGCAAGCAATAACAGTGGTTGCTTTTTAGCGCCGGCTGTACATCAACAGCAGTAGCAGCAGCAAAATATTAGGTTTTCTCCAACGTGTGGATTCTTCAGATTCCAAATTCCAAACAGAATTGAATAACGTGTGTATATAGAGTATATACCTAACTCGTTACTTATACTTCAACGAGGTCTAACATGTAACACGACAACGACACAAACTGCTATGCATGGTGGCGTATAAAATACAAAATTTAAATGGTTTTAGGCATGATATTTTCTCTACGGTCACTTAGTCCAAATGGCTTTTAGACCGGACGTGACCATCATTTGAATTTTTTTATGGCAAACTGTCTCTCTACTACTCTCGTTCATGAACTTTTAACTAATGCAGTTATGATTATGATTTACATTAAACTCTGCGTATTTGTATAGAAGCTTATTTAAACTTTGGTTGTCATAATGTAACAGTTTCCCCTAAACTATTGTGGCGTTTCTTTTAGAAAATCTACCATTTAGTCTTGACAACTTCTATCGTGTTTGTTTTCAAGTCTTGACTTTTTTGTGTATTTTCTAGAAGCGTGCATGTACTCAAAAAAAATCTATGAAAAGCCGCCGAATCCAAACTCGTATTTCTTTCTCTCACTCTCTTTTAGTTATCTTTTTTCTTCGCCTGGTATTTCCTCTGTATTTAACAAATCCGCCGTTGTACATTTCCTTTTCCTTAACAAAAAATCTACTCGCCCACCCCAGTCGCAATATTATTATTTTTGTGTAGAGATCAGGTACATATGTTTCCTCAAAAGAAAAAAAACAGTTTTAGTTTTTGTTCCTTTGATTTTTATTTTCTCCTGCCGCCGCCTCTTTCCTTCCGCTCGCCAGTAGCTTTCTTACTTTTTTTTACCCAAATACACAGAAATATCCTTTAAAAACAGGAAAAAAGTACTATGCTGCATTTCTTCAGCCACTTCTTTTGTGGTTGCCTTTTTGCCAAAAAATTTTCTTCTGTTTTGTACATCCATACAAATGCCTACTCGGTACGTTGTCAGCATGTAAAATTCAGCTCGTTTTCTGAAGAAAAGAGAAAAAATCCCCTCTGAAAACAAAAGTGAAGCTAAACACGACAAGGCCGATACCATCAATATTACCCTAGCCAGTTGACTATAAAAATATACAGAACAAAAACTCGCCTTTGTTTTGAGTAGAGCGGCGTGGCATTCGTTGTATGCAACAGTAATGATGACGACGACGATGACGAGGATGATATGTGAGTTTATTTAAAAGTTTTGTATGTTTTTTTCTTTTACTGCTACTATAGCAGTATGTAATATTAACATTACTATACATATATATAGCTGTAGAATATATTTACATGGCTTCAAATTTTCGTTTTCATTTCCCTTTCTCCCTCTCTCAGGACAACTGACTGCCATCATCGTCATCATGATCATCGCCATCATCATATTCTTCTTCATTGCCTCTATAACAATGTCAAGTACACCTGCGGTTCTCCAGGCAAAACACTGGCTGCCACACACTCCTTCACTCCCACTAACTCTCTTCCTCTCACTCACTCCGTCAGTCAGTTTCCCTGTGAACCTTTTTTCCCCTGGTTTCCTTGGGTTGAGCCTGTGCCAAAGCTATTCCACTCGGCACGACGACAAAGTAAAGTCATCCTCTTCTCCACAGACACGTTTGCTTGTTGTAATCTAATCCGTTGCCAAAAAATTGTATGCACGTTAGCTTTGACATCATTCGCAGACACTCTACGGAGGCTCTCTATCAGGCAGAGCTGTGTAAAATGTACAATTTCTGTGTTGAATTTTGATGATGACAATTTTTACTTCTGATGCTGGTGTAACGGCTGCTACTACTGCTGCTGCAAAATACTTTTTAAACACACACACACACACAAATTCATACGATGACATTGGTTTTTTAAACATTCAATCATTTTCCTTTCTTTTTTCCTCTGTTATAGTTCTCTCAAACACGCCATTCCACTCCATTTACTGATGTGTTGAATTCTCTACTTTTTTATGCATCTCTATGTATGCGCCATAGTCTACCTTGTGCTCACCCACACGGGGGAGCCTTGGGGGCTCAACATGAACCCAACTGGTTAGATGACTGAATGAAAATGTAGTCTATATATCCCCCACTTTGTCCTCAAAACCAAATAAACGTACAAAAAAATCTGTCTATACATGTACAAGTTACTACAACAGAGCAGTTGCATGAGAGGACAAGACGATGATATCACAACTCTGCAATGATGATGATGACTCCGATGATGATGATAATGATGATGCGAGAGAAGAAAAATGTGATTTTTTCTCTCTCTTCATCGTCCCCGTTCTCCTTCTCGTCATTTCAGTAAATATTTTGTCAGGGAGGAAAACTCCATTGTCATCACATCGTCGTCATCAGTCTCTGGTTTCCTGAGAAAAAATGTGTATAAAAGAAAGAAGAATAGAGAGAGAGAGAGAGAACCTTCTTTCTCTCCCTCTTGTTGTAGGTACTCGTAAGGCTTGAGCAAGATAGAGAGAACAGGTTTTCCTGGTGCACAGCTTTATTGCATCAAATGAAAAAAATGACTTTCGTTGGGAGAGTATAGTAGAGTATTAGAGTCCGTTACCTTTCCCTACCACATCTTCTTCAGCTGTGCTAGATGAAATAAAATGTGTGTGTGTGCCCCTATGACTGCTCCCTGAAAAACGGGTTATAAGGTACTCATATACCTTTATACTCACCCCAGCTCGAGTACGTACGTACTCTCTGTCTCTTGTAATAAGAGACTAGCATCTATTTAGAGAGGAAAATGCTGTAAATCACATTGGAAGTCTATTACCATCATCATCCTCCTTCTCGAGAGAGTGGTAGTATCATCATCCTGTGCAGGTTTAGGTTGCCTGGAGGGCTCGAAAAGAAAGATCTCTTTCCCGCGCAATCTTTCTCCCTCGCGCTCTCTCTCTCTCCCTCCCTCTCCCTCTCTCCCTACTAAAGTGACTCCAGCTCTCTTTGGAAAATGCAGGTGTCTTCTTTGTGTGTCAGGTTCAGCTATTCTGTTCTAGGTACACTTTATTATCCCCGTTTTTTTCTGCCTTGTCATCACATCTCCTATCAGCAGCATCATCTTCTTCATCACCAGATCATCATTATACTTTGCTTCACAAAGTAAAAAATAGCTTATTACATAGCCTTTATCGTCATATCTCCCTTGCGCTTTCTCCTTTTTTATGATGACACACACAACTCCTCCGTTTCCTTACCAAGAGGGGAAGACACTCATCATGTGTTGTTGTGTGTGTGCATATTGTTGTTGATGTAGTCAACGGTGTATTTCTTTGTGTGGTTTCCTGTAGATAGACGATAAACCTTCCCAATTTTCCACACACACATGCACACACATATTATATACTCATACATAACAACAGCCATGCTCTCTGTAAGAAGATCATTATCATCCTAAATATCGTCATCATCATCCTCCTGATAGTATCATTTCTTTCCCCATCTCTCTGTTCTCTCTGCTGCACTGCGTAAATTGAGTTTCCTTCCTGAAAACCCGCTAAGGTTAGCAGGGAAATGGAGAATATATAAAGTGCTGCTGTTACTGTTGCTGCGGCGACTATAATGAAAACTGCATGTTTCCTTCTTACAATCAAATTCTCTGCTGTTATCTGCTATCCTACCCTATACTTATAATATGTACATATATGTGTGGCAGATATTACACCCTGGAATCTGGCGGATGGGATTGCATTTTTGGGAAATGTTCATTAACACACACACACATACATCCACACCGGCAAGCGTACTTGTACACACACATATGAAGACGCATGGCTAGGTTTTCTAGCAATAAAAAGCTGCAATCGCCAGACGCAGCTTTGAGAATACCACACACACGCCTGCTGCCTACTAAAAAGCTCATTATATTTATTAGTTTGTTGCATGCGTTTTGTGTGCACAAAGCATGCTAGTTTCCTTCATGTATAAGCAAGTAGGTAGTAAATAATTGAAGAATTCCCTCTCTTTCTCTCCCTCTTTCTTGCAAAAATGTAGGAAATGTCTGTATTCTACACTACACATTATGCTAGTACCGCTGTGTCGATGAAAAAGGTTCTTGTGTGACAAGCGTTGTAGTCAAAAAGAAATTATAAAGAAAGTCTTACACTACACTACACATTATGTTAGTACCGCTGTGTCGATGAAAAAGGTTCTTGTGTGACAAGCGTTGTAGTCAAAAAGAAATTATAAAGAAAGTCTTACACATTTTCTCTCTTTTTTGTCTCGTTTTCTTTTAAGAAGAAATGAAGAAAAAATGGAGGAGAATAGTGGGAATGGAATTTGTATGCATTTTTTTGAGGTTACAGACTTGTATACAGAGTCGGTTAAGAGGAAAAAGTCGAACTTGTCTTCAATATAACACAAAGACGTGGCACATTGAAGACAAGTGCAGACGCGATATGTGGAGTAAAATACGGGCTAAATAAAAAATATACACGGAGCGAGCTTTTTTTAGAGCAACAGAAAGAAAAGAGGCAAATCCTGGGAAATGAAGTAACGAAAAGTTGCTCGCGACGAGACACATTTTGTAAGTTTCCTTTAAAGTAACACACACATAGAGAGAGAGAGAGGTTAGTTGGGCGGTGGATATTGCCAAAATATTCCAAGTTATGCATAGGTATAATACGTTTCTATAATGGATATACTGACAATCAGCGGTAGTTTATGAATATACACGAAAGAATGTAAATTGAGGGAGAAAATACAGGATAACGGAGTTGTGTTGCGAGTGAGACAGTGGCAATGGTACTACTACTAGTAGTAGTAGTTACGGGATGATAGGGAGGTATTACAAAGATTACAAGTGGAAATCGACATGAGAAGTTTTTCTCCAGAGAAGACAAGAAACACATAGGCACCGGCTTCTCTGAATCCATGAAGGGAGTGAGTGTGTGTGTGTGAGTGGGAGCAAAAGAATAGATGAGAAAAAAGGATAAAAATGTGTGTATGTTTAACAAAGCTCCCTGTATCCATCTTGGGCATTCGCTCCTTCCGCGGCTGCATCATCTCACTATGTGGTGATATTTGAAAAAAAATCTACTAATACTACTGCTGCGGTTATAAGATTTAGATTTTTTTCTCTTTTCAGAAGAGAAAAGTAGTAGTTGGCTTAAGAAAGCGATTTTAAAGGAATAGTGTCGTAGTCATTGTGGTTGTAACCAGGAAGAAAAAAAAAGTGGAATAGCTTCATTTTAGTAGCAGTGGATTTTGAGCGTGGGAGCCCCCCACACAAAAAAAGAATGTTATACGTTATGTGTTTAATATGTAGGCAAGTAAAGCGGCAGGAGGGAGTCAATATGAAATTTTTGAACCCTTTTTATTTCCTCTTTTACCACACATGATACTTTTTTATGGGGAAGGCGCCTGCAGGAATTTTAGTGGAGTTGTGGAAGGAAAAAAGAGGTGAATGTATACTTTGATGAAAAAGCCGAGATGACAAGTGTAAGACACTTTGGCAGTTTTCTGGTTTGTGAGCGTGTGTAGGTCCTCAAGTGGTATTGTATGTGTGTGTGTGTGTGTGGGAAGTAGTAGGAGGTGTGAGTCATGTCGAAGAAATATTTTTCGAAGCCTGTGTGCATGAATATTCTTTATATGCACTTGACACTAATGCCCGTGCTTTTGGTATATGGGGGAATGGGGGTTTGCAGTGGAGGTGCACAGTATGAGCTTGTTAGTTAATTCAAGTGCATAAAGAGACGTAGAGATGAGAGGGCAATGGAACGACAAAGCAAGACGATGGTTACAAAAAATGCAGGGTAATGACAGAAAGGCGTTGATATGTGAAGCTTTATATTATAACTGTCTTTCTGCACACCGGCGTTTGAAAATAAAAATTGACACTGTTTTTTAAGAAAAGAAAACGTTTGAGAAAAAAGAGATTTTTTCACAAGCGACCTTCCACAATGTCAAGTGGTAAGGGTCGAGAGGGGCAAATATTTCAGATTTTAAGGAATAGATTGTAAAAATATATGTAGTAGACAAGTTGAGCTCCTGTTGGGATATAGGACTTGTACTCGTATTAAGATCACAAAGTGCATGAAGCTGAAGTAAAATAGAAATGGTGAGTGAGCGAGCTTGTATGTGTATGTGTGCATGGTGTAAAATGAAAGGAGAGAGAAAACGAGGCGGGAGGCGACAAAGTGAAAGTTGTTATTTTTCCACTTCGTTACTTCGTTTTGTCAGAATCAAGAGAAAACCATATGGCACTACTACTACTTGTAGTGTAGTGTGGCGTTGGAATGTGTTGCTGTTGTGGTTTTGGTTTTCTGCGTCTCTCTTCCTCATTGTGTAGCTGTATGGGTGACGAGAAAGCGTAGACAAAACACAATGTGGTAATTAGAAACTGGAGAAAAAGAAAAAAATAACTAATGATGCTCATGCGGTGATATCTCGTTTTGTTCTTTCTTTTTTCCAGGAATTTTTGTCATATGTCAGCAGTCGAGAATTTACAACAGATACAGCAGGCAACCAAAAAAATAACCGTCAAGCCTTGTGTGAGGACGATGACTCTAGAAGAAATGCAATGAAATAGTAATGGCAGCAGGGAAAAAGATGAAGAAAGAAAAGTATCAAACCGGAAAGGAATGAAAGAAGAAAAAAGAGGAAAAAGTCAAGGGAAATGAAGTGAGCAGCTGTTGCCATATTATCATTACAGTCATCATCCTTGACAGCACGGCAGAGTCGCTTCTTCAACTCCTATTCTCTTTTTCCATTGGTGCGTGGGCGTGTGTGTGGGGGATAATAGTAATAACTATAAAAAGTACTACGTAAGTGCACACATGTGAAAAAATAAAGTCGTGAAACAGCCGGGAAATGATATTTGGTTTATGATAATTTTTTTTGCAGAACAGAAAGGAAAAAATGAGGTTCCATTGGGGTGGTCATAGGTGCTCCTTGTGGTGGTGGAGAAGTGGGCATCACTCCCATCTTTACAGCCGGTTGCATCCGCCGCCATTGTCCCTCTTATTCCTCACCCTAGCCACATTTTTATTTCTACCGGTTGGCGGCCGATTCGGTTCACCGCCCTCCGTAATGCAAATAAACGACGAGCAAATGATGATGTCAATGATGTCGCCGTCGTCCTCAGCTGCATCCTCCGCCGGGGGAAGCTCTTCCATGGTGCTGATAAACTACTCTGGTCCACAGCCGTCAGACAAGTTTATACCGTGTCATTTCAACCCCGGCTGCTTCTGCAAGTACGACCAAAAGACAGAGATTTACGACGCGCTCCGCACCCTCTGGCAACTAGTGGGATTTAACGAAACGAGCTTTTACCGAGCGGTGGCCGTGCTCCAGCGAGAAATACGAAGTGACCCCACAACAACATACTTTTTCCCGGAGAGTGATCTCCTCAAACTTGCTCAACTTTTGGTCAACTCGACACAGCAGAGTTGGTCCCTCCATAGCTACTCGAGTCATCACGCCAGGCCACTAGAGTCCGGGCCAATTTTTGAGTTTGTCTGCTTAGCCGTCCCGATGGCTGTCATTCCAACGGGTGAGTGCCATACACAAGTACTCTTCCTCTTTCCCTCTCTCCATATTTATTGCTCAACTGATATATATTCAATTGAAAAGGGAGAATGTTGAGGGGAAAAAGGGAAGGACAGCAATTTCCGTTTTTATCCGCCCTTCTCTCTATATCCTCTCCGCCTTGCCATTTTCTTCTCATAAAAAAGAAACCAGGGAAAGATGTAGACTGCCAGCGAGAAAAAAGGGAGGAAGGGGGGAGGAGTGCAGGAGAAAGTGTAGAAGAAGCGATTTACTGATTTTATTGATGAGATAGCTAAATTGATATTACAGTCGAGTGGCTGTATACATACAACTCACACAAGCACCCATATTGAAATTGAAGGAAAAGGAGAAAAAGGTGAGAAAGATATTGCATGGCATGGAATTCCCCGAATTTGTGCAACTCACCGTGCCATACTCAAGTACGTGGGCATCGTGTAACGACCGTTATAGCGACATACACAAACGTCCTCTCACACAGCGGCTTGCTTACAAAGTGGCATATCTATGTAGTAGATAAGCTTCTTGTAAGTGAGTTTACGTAACAGATAAGCACATATAAAAGTAAAATAGATTGATTTTGATCTGACGAAAAGAGAGAAGGAAAAAACGACGAGAAAAAAATTGGGATCCTTATTTCAAGACGGATGTATATAGCCTGCATATACGTGATGGCCACCTACGGGAAAAGAGGAAATAGTCAGATGAGAGAGTCAACTTAATTGGTTAAGAGTGCAGTCAGCCAGGATTACTTGTAGTGGAAAAGGGATATTGACAATTGAAAATAAAAAAAAGAGGTGACGGTGGCAGAGTGTAAATGGAATGGGTGTTTTGTTGAAGAAAAAAACGGGAGAAAAAAGTTACGTTATATACATACAGTGAGAGTAGAGAGGTTTTTGGTGGCTAGTGTAAGTGGGTAGTGTGGAAGGTAGGTAGTAAATACGATTGGCAAGGGTGGCAGCATAAACGAAGTTGTCGATTTTGGTGGTGGGGGGATGGTGGTAGTATAGGTGGTGGGACGATTGCCAATAAATCCTCAAGAAAATGTGCTCGGATGGCGCTCTTAATTAATTTTGGAAAATAAGAAGTACATCACTTGGCTCGGTAGCAAGAAAATTAAAGAATGGATGGAGAACGACGAGTAGAACGACAAGATGTAGATATTTAGAAAGAGAGGTGGTTGTAATGGTGGTGAAGGTAGGCGGAGGGTAAATGGAGATAAAAAATGGCGTACTTGGGAAAGTGATGGAAGGGGAATTTTTTCCTTATTAAGTGGAACGGAGCAAACAAGTTGATGTTTTTATGTGGGAATTTAATGGAAAATGGGAAAAATGTAAGACTGTTTGGCGCGAGGATTAATTGGTAACTGTTTTTTTATTCTTCTTTTTTGTGTTTGTCTCCCTGCTGTGCAGAATACAGCGCCCATGGACTGATATCTCATGTGAGTGTGACAGGGTCCGAGTTGGGAATGTTGGATGGATCCGCGTTTGCTGGGCTGGAAATCCAAAACATTCAACTGTCCAGGGACCAACTCTACTACATCTCAGAGTTTGCCTTCAGGTATAAAACCAATTACAGGGGAATTTCTTCTTCTTTTTTCGGGGACATTGTAGACAAGCGTTGTTGCGTATCCGATTGGATTAATTACTTTTTCTACTTTAAAATTATACACAAAACAAAAATGTTTCATTGATTGTTACAGTTCGATGGGAAATTCCCTCACCGTCCTGGACTTGTCGGCCAATTTTCTTGATGAAATTCCTTTCTCTGCCTTCAAAACTCTAAAAGTTTTAGAGTGGCTCAATCTTGGCAGGTATGTACATTGCAATACTTAAGTCCCACACGTTATCCTTCTGCTCTTCCTTTTCTTCTTTAAAACTACTTCTATCCACCAGAAAGCACAAAAGTGTAAGTAAATCTTGTTGAGTAGTAGTACTAACGCTCCTGCTACTTCTGTTCCTAGCAACCTACTAAACTCCGTAGTCGGCGAGTGGTTCTCTGTTTCCCAATCAATTCGTCAACTGAGTGTATCAGGAAACTCGATTGATACCCTGCCGCACAAAATGTTTGCGACCTTTGGACGTCTTGTTTGGATCGACCTCAGCTCCAACTTTCTCCGAAATCTCAGTCACGAGCAACTTTCTCCCAATCTGCAGGTACCAATCATTCTTTCGCTTTGGCAAAAAAATACACTTGTCTCACAATGCCCGCGTCCATTTGTCAATCGTGCTGTTGGCGCCTATATTTTTTCCTACTGTCATACCTTATTATCATTTTCGTGTTACCTTGTCATGTCTGCTGATCTTGGTGGACAGACAGGGAAAAAGAAACCAGTTTTCTCGTCATCACATAATCACACCAAACTATATACACATGCACATCTTACACGCGGATATAATGCGTGTTCCATATAAACCTGTGAGATACAACTTTCACCAATACTCTGCTGAATAATGCAATATAATAGTTCCGGACACATCAAGTCATGCGAAAATTGTACCAAAAATGAAATTGGGTGATGATAATTATTTTGATGACGATAAGAATGTGTGATGTTAGCTTCAAAAGAATTTTTTTCTCTGTGGACGAGATAGCCCCTACGATATGATGAAATAAGGTATATCGCACACGAAGCCAGGGTGTCTCGATCATGTAGTACTTTCCATCCCCAAAAAACCTAAGCCAACAACTTTTCGTCTACCAAAAATTCTAGTAATCAGATAGTCCCTGCATGCACACAAAATACCTTTACGCTGTTATAGAACCTTATCCCCTCACCTCACTACTCGGCATTATCCTGAGTACAGACTTTTTTGCGTTTTTGCTGTGCTGTGTCTGTAGAAAATGAAATGGATTGGTGGTGTGATTATGATTGATAAGGAGTGAGCACGAAGTTTTTACTTTTTTTCGGAGAAAAAAAACTCAGAGAAACATGCAATGCTCGACAAAAAATCCATCTATTTATTTTCTATCTACTAGGAACTCCATTTGAACGCGATAAAACGACGACGACGACGATGATGATGATTATGTCGACTATACTTTGCCTTGGTTTTTTTGCAGACACTGATTCTAATGAAGAATCGCTTCCAGTATTTCCCCGTTAGCGTCTTTCATCTGGAATCTCTTTCGTGGCTGATACTCGGCGGAAACTCCATCGAGAAAATCCAGACAGAGTGGCCCAGAGGCGCGCGCGCGGAACTGAACCAGATGGACCTCACAGAAAATTTTATTCAGGTCAGCTTTGCTTCCATCATCATTAGCACTAGTCGTGAGGACGATCATATAATGTATGCTGGGATGTTGTAGGGATGTGATGACGATAATGATGGTACACTGTATATATATTTGTACATGTATGTTGGATATTAGTATGAGAACAGAGTGCACTACTCTCACAAGTGATGTGTGAAGTAAAGGGGAATAGAAGATAAAGCCGAAATGAAATGATGAGTGGGGAAAGCGGAGGGATTCATGTAGAGCAACGTGGGCCCTGCGCTGCATGTATCACATTTCCTCGTTTCATCCACTTTAATCTAATTCCCACGTGATTTTAAGATGTAGAGCGAAAGAAAATACATGTTGAGGAGTAATTTAATTGGAGTATAATGTCCATTCGTCTGATCATCTTGTGTGGGGTGTGTGGTGGGGGTGGGGGAGTCTCGAACAAAATAAGAAAATAAATGGGAAAAGTGAATTGAAAATATGGGAGTTTTCTTTGTGTTGTCCGAGTGTGTGCGGCAAGCATGAAAAAATACTGGGCAGATTGTCGTTGTCGAAAAAAACTGGAAAACATGTTTCTTTTTTTGGTACGTTTTACGTGTAGAATTGGCCAAAGCGACCTTTTGGAGCTCAGCTGACAGTACTGGACTTGGACGTGAGTAAAAATTACGTGCAAATGTTGCCAGCTGGCGCATTCCATTCGATGAATTGCTTCCGTCTCTCTCTCGGCTACAACCGAATTCATAGAATTGACGCGGAGGCGTTCTCAACTCTCGAGGGGAGTTTGCAGTACCTCAACCTGGAGAACAATAGATTACCCGCAGTACCCTGGGCTGCCATGACTAACTTGACCTCACTCATGCATCTGTACGTGGGCTCTAATCAACTAACCGATGAAGCCGTGGGATTGCCCGAGGGTGAGCGACAGTACAAGCTGCTCATTTCTTTTAACTTTTTTCGTTTTTACAACTTTTTTCGGAGGGGGTTGTGATGTATGGGAAGCTACGAGTATTCAATTTCTGGTAACGAAATTGCCACCTATTTACATATTGGAAAAGTTAGAGGAAATTACAAACACGTCGTTTTCGTGAAATAATCCGATTTTCTTTGGAATGAACGTATTCATTCATTCATTCACTCCGTGTATTTTTTCACCAAATTGAAATATGCATGTCTCAGCAAGTAAACAGTTTCCAATTTAGTCGAAAAATAAACTGGAAAATTGCATCGTTCTCTTGGTTTATTTGTCATTGTCGTGTGTCAGCTTAGTATGTGTACCCTGGCGCGTAACTCGACAATGAATCAAAATCAACTGAAACAAAAATAAATCAAATCACTCACTGGCTCTCTCTCCCTCTCTCATCTCTCTCACTTTCTCTTTTACATGCAAAGCACAAACACAAACACACATACATCGTCTAACAAACAACACATGTTTATAAAACCACAATCACAACAGAACAACGCGGAGTCGAAGAGCAAAGTGTATTTAAAAGCAAAGGTTTGGCGAGAGAGAGAGAGAGAGATGGAGATGGAGAATAGAATGGGAAAATGCGACACAATTTGCATTTTTGATAATGATCAGATTATAAAGCATGCGAGCAGCTTCGGGATTTAATAATGTGCGCACAAATTGAGTCTCTCCACAAAATCCTGATCCCGAAAGCAGGGAAAATAATAATAATATAATAAGCTTGTTACAGGGCCTCGCAAACGAAAAGCAGATTTTGTTTGGTAGATTTCCTCCCAAAAAAGACATGCAACAAAAGAGAAAAACAGACAGCTTGTCTCCGATTGATAAATGGCCTTTTCCTCTCCGGAATCTATCTCTCTCGCACTGCATGTGTATTTGTATTTGTTTTCTCCCCCTCCAACAATATTCCTCATAAAATGAGAAGCCACTCTGTGCTCTCGAGAGATGAAGATACCGAGTTAAATATTCCTGTTTATTTGCCTATGACGATTTTTGGTGATTGTGTGTGTGTATGTGAGAGAGTGAAAGAGCCTTTGTGAGTATGTGCTGGTCTTTTGATCTGATCAGGGGAATTAGGGAAAATATTTGTGCAAATTGTCACAATTTACCGTATGCCCCACAGTACCCTTTTTTGTTTGATCCTTCCAAAAAAGATTTGAAAGTCTATAACTGTTTCCCTTTTGTTTTTTGGTCAGTTGATTCAATGGATGTTTTTGTTGTAGGTACTCCAGAGTCGGGAAAACCGTGCAAGTTGACCTACCTGGTAATACTTTCACAAGCCTACTTTTCCTTTAGTGTAGAGCGTACAGAGAGTGGGTCATAGGCAGGCAATTTAAATGTTTAAATGAAAATCTCTCTCGTAGGGACTTAATGGAAACCAACTGACACGAGTACCCCGTCGATTGCTCACCCGCTGCTCTAATCTCCGTCATGTAAACCTGGGCTATAACATCATTTCGCACCTCGAAGATTTGGTACTACTCACCATGCCAGTGACGAAGAAAGCCAACTATATTACCGGTAGTAGTAGTGCCAGCACTGGGGGAGATAGTGGCTCTGCACCTCGCCTCAAGAAATCGCTGATTTCTACTCTCATCCTCAGAAATAATCCCATTTATTCTCTCGCTTTCTCTGGCATCGGAGGCGGGCCTGGATCCCATTTACTTTTGCATCATCATCATCATCGTTCCCACCACCAGCAGCATTATCGCCAAAATAATGGGCTGAATGGGGGCTTCATGGGAGATGCGGGTATTACCAGCAGCCATAATAATAATAATAATAACAATGCGGGGATTATAGACAATTCAGTGGAATCTCTGGGAATGCCAAGTTCATCGTCGTCCTCGTCGGCGGCTTATCATGTGCTTCCCTCAATTCCAAACGTATTTCGAACCGAGGCTTTTCCAAATTTGTACGAATTGAGCCTCAGCTTTTGCCAATTGTCCGGAGAGCTGGAACCCTTTCCTTCGTTACCGCTGACCAATTTGGAGATCAGCATGGGGCTCAAAAGCGCAACCACTGTGACTCCTCATATGTTCCAGCATTTGAAGGATTTGGAGTGGCTGGCGCTGGACCATAATAGTCTTCAAAGTGTCAGGTAAGGAGAAAGCCAAACAAATAAGGGAAAGCTTTAAAGCAATTTTCTACCCTACGAGAGAGCACATACATAGTAATCCTGTGTGGAACCCAAAATGAAGCAATTTATTAAAAGTGCATTTTGTTAGCCCAGCCATAGTCCCGGATACTCTAAAAAAATAACCACACACACGCACTTGTGGAGAAAATTGTTGCTTTCACTTCTCTATTCCTCTTCTTTCCATTCAATTTATTTCATTTTTTTCTTCCCTTTTGTTCTTCTACAGTGAGTACAGCTTTTACTCAAACCGTAATCTGACGTACGTGAACTTGGAGTGGAACCGGGTAGAAACGCTGCCAAGACAAATGTTCCATCCCGACATTCACCAGTCCATCTCACAAGTGCGTCTCTCCCACAACAAGATTGGGAGCATTTTGTCAGAGTCATTTCTCTCCTTCCCGGCCATTAATCTTGACTTGAGTTACAACTCTATCCAAACTGTAGAGCGACAGGCATTTTCCATTTACGCCAATGGTGGTGGTGGCGGCGGCGGCATATCGGCCGCATCCACAGAGGGAACATCCGAACAAAAAAATGAAGCTTCATCATCTTCCTCTGAAAGTCCGAGTGACTCGTCTGGTGTTTCAGAAACGGGTTCACTTTCCACCCTTCCCTTCTC
Source organism: Callyntrura guangdongensis (assembly GCA_027744295.1). NCBI lineage: Eukaryota > Metazoa > Arthropoda > Collembola > Entomobryomorpha > Paronellidae > Callyntrura > Callyntrura guangdongensis. Next base: position 22,697 of record JAHZNB010001370.1, read on the forward strand.
AAGCACATCCCGTCCCGGTCTAAACTTGTATTTGAACCGGAATCGACTCGCACTGATGAAACCGAATGCCCTCTCCCAGGAAAAGTTTGCTCTGGTCGATTTAAGCTATAACCACCTTCACACCTTCAATTTTGACACGTTTTCTCGCCACACACTCCTCGGCGGTCTAAACATAAGCCACAACAGTATCGAAAGAATTGTCGTGCCCAAAGGGAGACGATTCGTGCTCAAGGTTTTTGATTTGTCACATAACAAAATACACTACCGGGGTGGGACGGGGGCAATGCTGGCCGTGTGTCCAACCGATCTACTGGATTTCTCTTACAACCGACTGGAAAGAACTGACTTGAGATTGTTCCCCACAAACTGCTCCCTCCGGGTAAGCAATTTACGGAGACAAATCGATACATCATCAACCCACTCACATCACACCCGCACGATTACATCATTATGCTATGTATGCTGCCACACTGGACGTGTGGACACACTTTTTGTTTTCGAGATGGAAACGACGCTCTTTTTTTTAAAGTATTCCCCCTTTTCATTTCAAATTAATGCTTGAATGTGAGAAACCTGTCACCATATAAAAACCAAGTAATTTCCTGTTGTCCACAGTCCTCCGTATACACAAAATTGTGTTGCTGGTGTACCGGAAATGATGTTGTCAGGGAAAACTCGTAAGTTTTAGTGGGTAAATGAAAACTCTATAACACAACAACGAAGTGCGTGGTCATCGCGTCATTCTCACATTACTTTTTGAAACATTGTTTCTATTGATTGCAATGTACAGGCCCAAGTATCGTAGAAAACGAAACAACATAATATTTTCCTGACATGGGTAGTTTTTATTCGGAGGTCGAATGAGACAGACAAAAGGGGGAAATAACCATTCATTATTTGTCTGGAATAATATCATTGCCTTGTTTCTCGTGTCGTCACTAGTGTGATGTTGTATTCATATACGTGTATGTCACCGGAACGCTATCAAATAACTGGACGGAAATAGGAAATGAAGTTTTTTTTGTTTTTTATTTAATCTTGTGTGTCCATGTAGTTTTATTTAGGCTTGTCAAGTGGTCTCATTGTAGAGGAGACGAAAAAAGGCGGCTCACAAAAACAAGCTTATTTCAAAGTGTATATCATTGTTAAATTATAATTTAACGAAGGTGGACAGCGCAATACTTTGACGTAATTCTTGTTGACTACTACTAACGCACAAATGTGTGCTAACAGTGCTAAGTTAGTTATAACATCACACGCACCCGTCATATTCGTACAAATATAATCACATGTCTTTCTCTTCATACGTATGATGGGAAAATATGCAAGGCCACATATTCAGAGTTAAGTTATAAAAGAAACATAGCTTGTCATTATGGGATTGCCAGTTTATTTGCAGAATCTGTTTGTTTATTTAGATCGTTAAATAAATGAATTGTGTACTTTGCTCGTCATATTGACAACCAATCGATGTAAAAAGAATTAAGTATTAGATGGAAAGAACTTTTCAAAAATCAACACAATCACGATTTTCTTAACCAGAACTGTTGAACTGGACTTTGGAGTACCCAAGGCACAAGTATTTTCTTCTTTATTACTTCCCTTAAAATAGCTTTGCAGAAAAACTAGACACGCAATAAAACAGAAAAAATAGACTGATGTTCGTAAAGAAAAGAAGAAAAGAAGTGGCATTTTGATTGGAAATGAGTTTTAGTAGAAATAAAGTGAGCGAACAACGAACAAAGGCAAGCACGCAAACTGACTTCTCTTCTTTGTACTAATTCTCTGCTCGTGTCAATTCACAATCTGTTACTTCCAAAAAAGTTCAAATTCCAATGAAATGTTAGGTCGTATTTATAAGTACAGCACATATAATACACAATACACATCAATCGTGGACAAACAACTGTGAAAATAAAGCAAAACCCTTGTTTGGGGCATCGTGATACATACTATTAGAATGTGTGACGGCCGCGGTACAGTTTAAATTTCAACATAACTAGAACATAGCCTTGCCCCAACTAACTGAAAGCTTTGCTTTACATTCACTGCACTGCTTAAAATTTACATTGCGTCTAATTGGATACTGGATACATTACTTCTTAGGCAGTTGCCAGTTCACCAACAATGTTTTAGGAAAGGATTTATACTCAATACTGATAGTTATTTTCGCAAACTATTAACAATTCCCTTGCAGATTTTGCCGCGGCTAAAGATGTAAACTGCCTGACCAATGATAATGCAAAAAGTGTATAAGCGTACGTGTAAAGTACTAACGTAACAGGCATCATTAAATAACAATAAGTGTTTTAGTTTTTATGTATGCCTCTGCACATTAAAAGTGCTCACGTGCTCAAAACTTGACCAACTATCGTGGTATTTTTATATATACGTTAAATAGTAAAAATTGCTGAAAAATTAAGCCATATTTTCTGAAAAGCTCCTAGATGGATAGCCGTGCAGTACAAAAGAGTAAGCCATACGAAACACTGGTTAAAAAGTATTAAAATTCATTTAATTTCATGATTTACGAATAAAGGGATTATAGTTTTATGGCTGCGCAGTGGTGCGATACTGTATGAGTTACCTTTTAACTGTATACTTTGTACCATTTTCATTATCAGGCAGTCTACATCGTTGTCCTTAACTTTTTCTTTTACTGGCTTATGTACACTACCTTTGTATTCTACAGTTCTGCACGTTATTTTTTTTATTTTTCAAAGTGTTCCTAGTTTTTGGTTCGTTAAGATTGCCGTTTTGTTTCAAGGTAGTATTTGCACACGCTAATAAATTCCTGCGATGAAGTAGTTTTTGGGGTATTACGCGACACTACGTTATCCAACTACGTAGTCGGTGCGTGCTTATGTACTTAAATTTCATTTCGTTTTTATTGTAACACAGGAAGTAAATCTGAATGGAAACTTTATCACAAATTTGGATCCCGAGAGTTTCACTAATTTGCGTGATTTGACGGTAAGTCTCCACTCAAAACTTTTTATAAAACATGCATACTTTTATAATGAAAAATGTCAAGTGCTGTCTGAGAGGAGGAGGAGAGCGTGAGAAAAGCGTCGGAAAAGTTTACGCGCAGAGAAGAGCAAACGCAACGACGGAATATTATTTAAACTACGCGGTTCATAAAAAGCGTGTAACGTACTCCATGTCTCTTGCGCCACTGCTACTACTGGAGACGAAAAGGTAACGTCGTTAAAGCTAACGCGTTTATACGACCCGCGTAATTTGAAAAATTGATTGTGAATTGTGATTGGGCAACTGCCAGTGCGAACGAAAACTGACTAGACTGTTGAAAGTGAAAATTGGAGACGTGAAAATGAAAACGAGCAAAATGCATAATGCGACTTATTGAATTTGTTATGAAAATCCTATTTTCCGACACGGTGTGTTGGGTACCTTTGTTTATTCGACTTTCGTCTTGTCTGACAACAAGCCTTTTTCGTTAGCTGTTGTGCTGCACTGTTTGTACTACTCGTTGTTGTTTTGCATGGCGTGTCAAGTGACTAATGCTATTACCATTATTACCATTGCCAATTTGTCAAATGATATTTGTTTTTGTGCTCCTGCAGGTCCTCCACCTGTCTAACAATCAAATCTCATTTGTGCCCGAAATTCTGTTCATCCGCAATTCAAAACTGAATTACCTAGGTACACAAATAAAGATAAAGACAAATCATAGGTAAAAAGAAAATTGTTCTTTCGCCCTGTGCAATTCGATTTTGGTTATGGTGATTACCTAGACTTATCCGGAAACAAGATACGCTCCATACCGAGAGACGCTTTGGTTGGAAGCAGTGTGGAAACTCTGATGCTTGGAATGAACCAATTTATCAACGTTCCCGTGGGTGCTTTGTCGCAGGTAATGTACAAAGGAATTAATTATTATGTAGCTGGAAGCCTTTCAAGTAGTAATGATTTTGCTGTGTATGTCTGTCTGTCCGTGTGAAGAGGGAGCACGTTATAGCCGTAGTTACTAAGATGAAACGCAACCAATTTTTGTAAAGCAATAGAGGGCCGTATGGGAATATGTACTATAGATTTGAATTCACATTAGTCAACACGTAGGGGGCGTAGAAATGATTTTTGCTTCTATAATTGTAAGTCTTGTACGGCGACTCGTTCAAAAGCGTCTATTGAGTTAAGTAAAATGGCGTTTCAATGAAAGAGATCACATTGTACCTCGGAGGCACACGACAGGGAAAAGTAATTTTACTCAATTATTTTGATTTACTTTCTCAGTTAATTCATTGAACCGAACAAGAAACATCAGGCTCTTTCAGCTACGTCGTTATATAATTATAGCGGCTTTATTACTATTAACATTACCAGCAACCACCATTACTAATATTATTGCAACCAGCCGCTCCCGCTGTTTTTGTATCGAATCCTAAATTAGACTCATACATCATTCCATCTTTCTCTTTTCCACACATAAAATTATTGTTTCCCATCATATAACTACATTATTTGGCTGATTTTCTCTTTCTTTCTCTTTTCTCTCTCTCTCTCACCAGATCTCCCGTCGACTTCGAAGATTGGATATGTCACGAAATTCACTAGAGCATTTGGACAGCACCATGTTTGAACCGATAGCCGGTCTAGTTCATCTCAACTTGTCTTCAAATCGCCTCAATATTCTACCGGACAATACCTTTGCCAACTTAGCCTCTCTCCGAGAGCTTGACCTCAGTTATAACAATATTCGCGCTAACTTCAAGGTAAGCAATGAATGCTTTAATTTTCCCAGATTTTCCCCTTGCTTCCTTTTGCTTTTAGCTTTGAAGTCCAAGCTCATAACAATATCGACCACGCACCCTCAACAAAAAAGTCCCCACAACACGGAAAGACGAGGACGGACATAAAGCCTGGATGGAAGTACATTTTTTCCTTTTTTCTATGCAAAAGTCGATTTACATCTTTACAGAAAATAGTGGAAAATCAAAGAGGATAGTCAGAAAGCGGAGTCTCTCTCTCTCTCTCGCTCTTTCTTTCCATTTCTCTAGGGACCACTTCATTTGTCATGCTTTGTACACACTCTTTGAATTTACCATATCACCTTTCCCTCTCTCCGCTCCTCTCTCACACACGCACGTACTACACTTTATATACTTTACTCAGCAGTTTTCCTTAGTCAACTTGCTCGTTTTTTTGTTAAGGTAGTTTCCTTTTCCTTCATCATCCTCCCATTTCTCTTCATTCGACTCTCTCTGTCTCTTTATAAAAAACGTCGGCGGCATTTTCATTTTCCCCTTTTTGCTTTGCTTCTTGCTCCAAAGCACAGAGAACAGGGATGACTGATGGAATCAAGCAGACTTCCTGTCACATCTTGTCGTCGTCGTTTTCTCCTACCTCCTCGTCGTCCTCTTTGCATACTACATTTCCCTACTTTTACCATGTACCACTTTGTAGTTTTAGGAAAACTAACAGTAACTACACGAAAAACTCTTTCTTTAAATTAAATCAAAGGTACGACGACGACCATCACCACCACCATCATCATCCCCATCGTCATCATCATCATCGCCATCACTTTATGCTACTTGTAGAAATAAGCACAGCATATTTTGGGAAAAGGCTCTCGAGAAAGTAAATAGAAAGTCTATCGTTTTTCTCGCGTGAGTTTTTTTCATCGGTAGAAAAACTTGAAAAGTCTGAGCACTCACTTTTTCGTACTTTTCATTCCTCTCATTGCCGTTTCATTTCATTTAGTCTCTTGCTGCTACTATGCTGCATATTACCTTATCCATATAGACACCCACGCACACACATCAGTCCCTTAAAATAAAGATTCACGAACAACACGCACAGGTGAAATACTATGATATTTTTATGTACCATCAGCATCCTTGATCCTCCTTTCTGTGAGGACTGCCGACTGAGTATTGTTCACGTATCACGTTCTCACGCAACCTTGTACATACCCCTGGCATACACACCGCCGGCATCTATTTCACCACCACAACTCCTGCTGCTGTGTTGTTTTCTTCCGTAAAAGCTGTTTTTTTTCTTCAAACGATTTCATTACATATTCAAAGCTTTACAAGCAGCAACCCTGGTACTATAGCCTCATAGCGGCGGAGAAATCCCAATGGACAGCATATCAGCAGCCTTTTGAAGTGCCTTACGGCCTTTTCTCTCTCTGTTGTATTGCACCACTGTTTGTTGCGTTTCGTAAACAGGCAAGAAAATATGGTCTGGAAGCAGCGTTTTCAAAAACAAAAAAGTGTGTGCGTTGATGTTGATAACCTTTCTTTGAAAGATATGCTATTTTGGGCACCCGCTCTCAAAAATACTGTGTATTTTACATTTCTTGCCTTTTGGTTATTTGCGCGTGTGCAAAGTAAAGAAAGTTGCATGTATTTTTATTTTCTGACTTCTCTCAGGGGTCATTTGGTTCATTTTTACGGAGCCATTATATGTAGCAAAAAATATGGCGATAAACGTAAAGTAGTGCAATAAATGAAATATTAAGTACAACTGACTAAAATAATAATAATAATAATAATAATAATAATAATAATAGTGGCAATAGTAATAATAGTAATCATAATGCACATGAGAAACACAAGACGGTAACGATTATGAGGATATGAATAAGCGAACAGGAAAAAACAGACGTTCACCATTCACCATCGCCGCCACCAGACACAATAGCACAACACGTCGACCTTTGCCTTGTCTTTTGTTCCTTTTCTTTTATTATCGCGATGAGTACCATCATTGCTTTGTGATGTGATGAAAATAAGAAAATAATAATAATGACTTTTACGACCTTTTCCTGTAGTGCGTACACCGTATGTTGCCATTCAGAAATGCACACCAGCAGGAAAGCTGCATAGAAAAGTACTCGTATGTGTTTGTGTGAATGTATTCTCAACTGGCGGCAGCAGCAGCACCATCACCGTTGAAATCTTTTGGGGGTATCGTAATAATAGCTGTAGAGTCTCTGGAGGGGTGTACTTTTCACAAGTTCCTACAACTGCTGCAGCCTGCCACTCAAAAACTTCTCAAAAGAAGAGAGAAAAAAGACGAACGGAAAACAAAAGGGAGGAAACATATACGTATCCCACTCGCTACATATGTATAATGTGAATAATAATAATAATAATAACATAATGAAAAGAAAGAGGGAAAACGAAGGAGGAAAAAGGGGAAGGATGCAATTAGCTGAATTGAACTTTAGAAAAAATGTAAATATATCCAAAAGATTCTCCAGATTCAACAATGAACAAAGAGCACCGAGGAACAAAAAGCAATGAGAAAGAAAAGGAAGGAAAGTGGTAAAAGGCATGGCAACGATTCAAGGATGATCATAGTTGCACTATATTACACCACTGCCACTACCATCCTGTATATCACCAACCAAAGCAATAATAAAACTTTTTTTACCCTCTCTCTCTCTCTGGAAGAAAAATAAATGACTTGTGTCTGCCTGCGTGTCTGCTAAGGTTGATTTTTTCTCTCTCTTTCTCTCTCCTCTCAGATGTTGCTTCTCTTGCTAAACTGACTGAGTGTGAATGCACTTTTCAAGTTTGTTACTCATTTAACCTTCACAACTGGTTTGATCCTCCTTTTTTAGAGAAAAAAAGTTAAGAGTGGTGATGTTAGTGGTATGTAAGGTATGTTCTGGGGTATAATATGGAGTGTTTCACATGACATCCCAAGACGAATGATGCAATAAATGAGAAGAAAGCAAAAAAGGGGAAACGAATGAATACATTATATAAGCATCTATTATAAGGTTGTGCTTGTATACGGCGGCAATGTGGTGATGTCGATCGTCAGAGAAATGCGTCTGTACTTTTATTACTTTGCGTAGTTGGCAGTTCTGCTGCTGTTTCAAGCATGGAAAAAGAAAGAGAGATATTTCTGTGCGTATTTTTTGTGTGCACTGCTGCTACGTTGAAGTCGGATGTGTGGAGGCAGTCAAAGAAAGGGTGAATTTACAGGAGCGTGTATTTTATATAGAGTCAGTTACTTTTGTTCCGTTTGGCTTTTGATGCGTACATAATACATTATAATATGCTTTTTGAATGGCATTTCAATGTTTTTTTCGGTTGTAATAATGGTGTGTTGCATGGGTTCAATGGCGAAAGTTTACACGAACCTTCTGCTACTGCCGCCTTCCTCCCATTTTTTTATTTTTCTTCTTTGCAGTGGCAGTGATGGAATCCCTACGGCCAAGACAAGTAATGACTAGGCGATCTATGTGGTGGTGGTGAAGTAGTAGTAGTGGTGGTGATGGTGATGCGATGCTTTCCCCTCTTTCAAAAGAGAAGTTAAAGGTTATTCAAGCTGTGAAGACCTCAGCTTTCTTTTCCACTTCCGTTTTTCCCATCGTCTCTTCTCCTCCGTCGTTTGTGTGCGCGGTTCTCTCTCTCATCTCCTCTGCAATGCAGCAGATGTACTAGGAGACCATCATCAGTAGGAGGAAAATAGAGGAGCCGTGTAGTTGCTCCTATGACTACACACACACCTTACCTCAAATTTTAAAAGAGATACGGAAAATACTAAGAAAAGGGAAGGGCCAGTAAATTTTTGATGAGTTCTGAATTAGTCTTTCGTCGTTTAAATTTCCTTTTTTGGTGATGTTGTGTGCTTACCACTGTCTTCATCTTCCTTACGCTGGCTGAACTCTTTCTCTTTCCCCCCTGCACATCATGCACTACTACTGTGTAGGTCAATAATATGCACGACATGCCATATGGCCTTTCCGGGTGACTGAGCATAAAAAAGAAGTCGTTCGTTGGTGGTCTGTTTAACTATAACACGACGACGGACAGATGGGCACTCCTGTCACCAGTGCTGTGTGTATGTCATAAAAACTGGATGACGACCGAAAGATGATCTTTTGGGTTTGGGTGGTGAAAGTCGTCGAGGAAGAGGAAGGAAGAGTGGTTTATATACACACATATATATAAAGCAAGTAGTTTTTACAATGAAATTTGTCTGCTCATACAAAAAAGTATAAAGTACCCCACACTCCAAGTACAAGTCTCGTTTTCCTGAATGTATCGCCGGAAGGTGGCCTTTTGGAGAACGACTTTACAGACAGTGGCAACCCAATTCAAATCCAGCCGACTCCAAACCTACAGTTTTTTATGGATTTCGAATGAATGCTTTATACACTCTTGGGTTACTTTGTTACTGGGGAAGAGGAAAATCGGAGGTAGATGTGGTAGTAGCAAAAGGCGGTAGACTGTAAGAAACTGCATGACACCAGCTGATGTTATTGTTATCCGAGAAGAGGAAATCGTAGCAGCCGTTGAGAATGTTGTGGTTGTTCCTTTTCAGAGGAGTTAAAGTACAAGTACATACTTACTCCTCTACTCCCACCGCTGCTGGCGCTTGCTGGTGTGGAGTATGTCTCCTCTTTTTAACTAAAGTATAAAGCGTGGAAAAGGTAGTAAGAGTTCATAAAAGACACGTTGTAAAAACGTGAAAATGCAGAATACAAAATGTAAAAATAAAAAGTACCAGTTTGAAAGGGTTACATATCTCCTCTTGTGCTGCTCTCAGAGAATACCTTCATGGTCCCTGGTCTCTAGTCTATCTCTTTTTATACCGGTGGCTTTTTAGTGAGGTTATCGGGATGATTAGGATGATCAAAGAGTAAACGGTGGCGTTTGCTCCGCTACTGCTGCTGCTTTTGGACTCGGCTGCTGTTACATAAAAGCTGTCTGTCGTATATATTTATATATTTATATGCTAGAAGGGGCATTCATAAGCGTTCCTACAGTTTCCCGCATGCATAGGTTTATGTTTTAAAAGGAAACCATAAAATGGTCGTTTTTCGCTCTACCTGGGCAAAAGAGAAAAAAATCACGTGAGAGAGAGAGGAAAAGTTTTTTTTGGATATAAATTTTTGTGTAGTTACTACTTTTCTGTTGGTAGAAGTAGTGGTGGAAATGGTGGTTCACTGCGGATTCATCATTTTTAAATGTGGCCGGCCACTACAGCATCAGCAGCAGCCAGCCATCCAGCCAGTAGTAGTATCAGCAAGCACAACCGGTGGTGTTGATGGTTGGTTGTTGCGGATGTTTGTTGTTTTCTTATTTTCCTTTTTGTATAAAGGAGCAGAACAAAGCAGCAAGAGAGCCTAGAAGCCCATCATGTTTCATTCATAAATCTTTCCAAGAAACAACGAAATGAAGCAAGAAGCAGAAGAAAGAGGAGAGAGGCGACGAAGGGGAAAAATAAAAAGTTGTGTGTGTTTTTTTCGTGAATTTTGTACTTTATGGAAAAAGATGAACACTTGGTGAGGACAGAAGAGAAAGGGAACAGCATGTGTTCCATGATGGACGGAGTTGGGGGCGAGTGTGTTTGCCGAGTACATAGTTTAGTAGTGATGGTTGTAGTTTGGTATTCATTTATGATGTTTTACTTCACTACTCGCGCAAAATTTGCTGCTGCTGTCGCCGTCGCTGCACATATAGGTATGCTTTTGCTTTACTACTGCTGCAAGCGTAGGTACTTGCAGAGAAAAATTGTTTGTTTTGTTTGCTCTCCTTGTTATATTCATATATTTATATGATGTGTGTGTGTATGTTCTATATTCTGTTTTTTCTATCTCTTCTTTTCAGGAACTCTTTCACTTTCTCCCAAAACTGAAACTTTTACGTTTGTCCAACTGCGGGATTCGTGTGCTGCCCATGTTGCCACTTCCGCACTTGGTCTCGTTAGACCTGTCACGAAATGGGATGGAGGAGATCAAAATGCAAAGTTTGAGCTCGTTGACGAGACTCAGAGTGCTGGACTTGTCGGGTAATAAGCTGGCAAGTACCAGTCTCCCTAGCTGGACCCCACTTGCCAACTTGATCACGCTCCGACTTTCAGGAAATCCACTCATAAGGTTTGTGTGAATTTCCAACATGTTCGCAGTGTATTGCATTGTGTAACTTTGACAAGAAAATGTATAAGAAAAACTACTTCTATTACGGGCGTGGGTTTTTTTCCTGTTTTATACAGCTTGACCAAAGATGCGTTCCATGGGTTAACCCGGTTGGAGAGTTTGGAATTGTTGAATATAGGACGAATGGAACGTTTTGATTCTGACGTGCTTTCCAACCTCGTCAATTTACGGAGTCTGGCAATGGAAACACACCCAAACATTGAAAAGTACCGGTTTCGTTTAGGTAAATGCCACACTAAAAGTTTTTTTTCGCTGTTCTTCCTCCTCCCACTTTCTCACCCACTCTGGTAAAAATGCCAATTCCCCTTTATTTAAAGAAAAGACGAATGAATGAAAATGAAATTTGATGTTAAGGATATTATTATTGGGAGAAAAAAGGAACAAAGGTGTTGTCATTCCAAAGTTGGTACAACAGAAGAAGGTGTTGTGTGTGTGTCGAGCAGATACGTGACAGCACCAGCAGTAAAATGTAAAGAAGGGGTCCCTTGCCTAATCTAATTTTTTTCTCTGGAGACATCATTCAATTTGCATGAGAAGAGAAAAAAATAAAGAAAAGAATAGGAAGCAAGGAAACTTATGCTTTTGGAACCTTCTCTCTTTTCTTCATCTCGTTTTTCAACAGGATATCGATTCGATTCTTCAGAGATAAATTTAAACTGAACTGGTGCTGTTACTGCTCTACTATCTTGAAATTTCATGTCGCTTTACATTACACATTTAATATTACATCTAGACGGGGGAAAAGTGGGCGAGAGAAGCAGATAAGGAAAAACGAGAAAAGAATAGATGTGTATTACGTATGTAAAATGGAGACCTGTTTTTTTATCTGTATCGATCGCATCACGTGCCAAGCCAAATGTGTACACAAAAATGCATATAGGGATGTCGGTATGTAGGCACATATGTAAGCCATGTACATCAAATACATGGTGAAATCCAAGCTAATTTCCATTTCTTTTCTTCTTTTTTCTTCTCTTTCTCTCTCGTTTGCTATTCATTGCACGACGGTCTCTATTTATCTGTCTTTCTCTCTCTTTCCCCGCTTTCAGGCAGTGTTCTGTCAGGAATAACTCATTTGGAAGAGCTCCGAGTGGAAATTAAAGAACCTCTCCTGGCAGACCAGCTTACGGGTGCGATACTTCCGAAACTGAGAAAACTCTCCATTTCCGGGTCCAGTCTTAAAAAAATCGAACCTTCTGCACTGGACGGACTTGAAAAATGTTTTCATATGGACCTCACAATCAGTGGCACTGGGGTAGAGGACATTCCTCCGCGAATTTTTGAGTTGTTGCAGAATGCCGAATGGGCACGGTTTGATATCAGCGGAAATAAAATGAGCGGACTCGACTCGTCCGCACTCTATCCTAATCGGAGTGTATGGTTCAGCAAAGGAACGAGATTACTACAAGGTAAGCAACCAGCAGTCTGTACAGAGAAAAATAAACTTTTTTTTATACAACACAGCTAAAAAAACTCTCAGCTCCCCTGTTTCTTCGAATAACACGACACGCGATTAAATCCAGGCTGTATAGAGCTCCTCATAAAAAAACTTGTCTTTCTCCTGATTTTCAGCCAGTTGTGCTCCATTTACTGTATTACTTACACGGAAGATTTTTCATTGGCATTTCCCCACTCTCTCTCTCTCTACTTCTCTTTGTGCATCGTAGATTACCTTTCTTTTTCCTTCCTCGGCCGTACATGATACATATCATTGGCAAATCGTAAAACTTGTCGAGTTCATTTTTCATTACACTAATGGACTTTTCAGCGTACATGCACTCCTTTAGCCTTCTTCTTCATCATCATAGTCATCATCATCATCATCATGATCGGATCGTCGGTTACAAAAATGTACACTGAAGGAAATGTGCGATACTAAAGTAAGGTACAACCTGGTGGTAACCCAATGTCCGGACAACGGTTTGGATTCGTTGCATCGTCGTTGTTGTTGTCCCAGACCAAACCAAACAACATTTCAATGCAAAAGTAAATATCCTCCGGTGCCCTACCGCTGCCCCTGCAACACCACCACCGCCAGTTGGTGGGCATACTGTACTACTCCTTTCTCTAGTCAAAGCTTTGCTTTGCCACATATTATATCTTACCATACTATACCCACCGGCAGTACTGGTAGTTGTAATTTATCATTGAAATGATCAACGGTGTGGGTTGCGGCGGCTTTGGTTTTGCCGTTTGTAGCATATGATGGCCATTACTAGGGTGGGCGTTTTTTCGGCCTAATAAAAAATGGAGATTTTGTTTTCATAGAAAACGGAGAAAACGTATAATTTAGCTTATCAGGAGAGGCATCATTATCACTATCATCGTTGTGGGAATCTAACTTGACTTATGGTATTTTGTTGGTGGAGGCAATAAACAACACGTAATAATAGCAGTAATGACAGGTTACACGTTACAACCATTTATATCGGATTACTGCGTTTTCGCCGTAAAATTTGTAACGCATACACATGTAAAAATGTATCATTAAAAAAGGTATCACTGCTCTCCAAAATAAGCACAAGAGAGAGAGCGAGAGAGGAAAAGGTCATAAATCAAAGCAGAAAAATACACCGAATTGGAGCAGAAATCTGGCGTGTGTGTGTGTGTTTTCGGTTCATGGGCGTGTTGTTGTTAAATTTGCAAGAATGATGTTTTTTCTGGGTTTTGAGAAAAGCAATTTGTACGGTTGGCGGAACATTTGAAAGAGTTGAGTGGTGTAGTAGTATTCAGTAAAAAAGTGAATAACTCACAGGTTTGTACTGCTTTTGTATTGTTAGATGAAGTTTAGTGATTTTTTTGAAATGGTAAAAATGATAATAAAAAACTTTAAATAAGCATATAAAAGACACATTTAGAAAATTGGCCAAAGCAGCCGCCCATTTAACCAGAGATACAGGTACAGAGAGAGAGAGAGAAGAGGATAAAGTGGGGAAAGTAAACCGGAATTTTTATGAGGGTAATAAGGCAGTTTGAGTTCATGGCGCCGAGTAAAAGTACTGGAGAGAGATAGTTGGGTAATAAACAAGACGAAAGAGAAAATATTTTTTTGTGAAGAAGCCCCTGTGCCAGTCTAATTTTATGTGTGTGGTGGGTTCAAAAACACGTCGTGTCGTGTATAATCCTGTGAGTGGGCGGATAAAAGACAAAAAGGCCGCTTTGTTGGCTTTGTTGTGTTTTCCTAGAATTCTACATTTATGGTGGCTGGTGGGTGTATTGATGTCGTATTTTAAGTGCACAACGGGAAGATTTTTTGTGTTTGTTTTGATTGCTCTCTCATCAACATCAGTAGCATCATTTATACATTATTTTTCCCTCTCTCTTTCTGTTGTTACTTTCCAGGCGGTCTGATCTTAACCGGAAACGAGTGGATTTGTGACTGTGACCTGGTATGGATTGGAGAATGGCTGCGACGCTGGCTCCGGGAGAGTTTTGAGTCGCACTCTACAGCCATACCGTTGGTACACTCCATGTACGAGGAAATCCGGAGACCCACCTGTGTAGACCCCAAAGGGGGTGGTAGGAGCATTCCGCTAATTGAACTCTACTCAGATGTCATGTGCCATGCAAGTGCTCTCAGCAAAGCGAGCTTTTCTTTCAAAACGACGGGTGTGTTTACACAACCACTTTGGGGAGTAGTTGCTGTTTCTACGGTTGCGGTAATTCAGCTAGTGCTCGTTCACATGATCACGGCGCAGATGATGATGATGAGTAGCAGCTCAAGTGCTCTTCCTTCCGGGTGGCATCTCCCTTTATTTACTACGACCACGACGGCTGATGCAGTTACTACTAGTACCACTACTACTACGCTTGTTGATCATTCTCCTGTCATTACTATTACGAAAGGACGTGCTTCTAACAGATAGCAACAACTTCAGTCGTCATGAACGAACCTCAGATAACGGTAAAAAACCATAATGTGTGTCTATTGACTTACTATAGTAGTAGAATAACTTAGTCTATAAAAAACGGAAAACCAAATTGTTATTTTTTTTCTTTGGATGCTACCCTGTCATCTGAGAAAAATGGCCTCATTAGTACATATCAAATTTAATATCATCATAATCATACTGTTACACAGTAAGAACGTTTAGTCTCAGTTGTCTACTAGCAGAATATATCGTGGTATTTATATGTATGTATCTTGTGTAGAAAAAGAGAGAAAAACACGCAACATTATAAACCATTCCGGTAATACCAAGTACCAGGCAGGCTTCCAATTTTCAAATCGGGTGGAACCGCAAAAGCTTATATTATTATCAACATTACCATCATTTGTAGTTGGTTATGCAAAATTCACAATGCAAAACGCGTCATTTAACTGGTAATTGCCAGGGGGCTGGATTTATTCATACGTTAGGGAAAATGGGAAAAGGAAGTAGTATTGTGTAAGTGTATAGGTGGAGAATCCAATTATCCTGCATAGGGAAATGCACAGGAGGTATAAGGTTCCACCTTATCGTTTCCACATGTTAATACATAATTATATGTACTGAAGGTAGTAGAATAGGTATAGGTAGCAGAGATAGGTACGTGTAATATGAAATGGATGAGACCGGTGATTTGAAAGGAAAATTAGGGATAATATTCCAGACGAAATAGTTTAGCCTCGCCTCTGTAATTTGAGGATTTATAGTGGTCAGTGTGATTAGGCATATTTATTTTTCAGAACAAAATAGGAATAATGTGAAAAATGAATATGAATAGGAGCAATAAGTGAATCTCAAATTTAGGAAGGACAGTTTTTTGTTACTACAACAAGCGCAACAATCATATCAGAGGTTATACGATGCACATATGATTCGAATTTGGTGGATAGAATTTAGTAGTATACTACATGAGTTACGCTATATTATAATGTATTTAATTTAGGGTAGTTTTAGAATGCTTTCTGAGAACAGTTTACGGGTTGCTCGCAGGCTGCTGCCTATAATAGCTAGAAAATTACCAATAATAGGCCCTATAATGCCATGATAGTATCCCTTGATTCGACTTGCACTTTTGACTTACACGCTAAATCAAGCTTTTTAAGAGGAAATTTGTTGCAGAGTTTATTACTATAAACTGCTTGGACCAGTTAAAAAGCCAGTAGTCAGTCAACCAGATAACTTTTTTCCACAAAAGTGAAAATATACAGCAACATATTTACCTGTCCAGTTATGAGCAAGGTGGAAATAATAGCCATCGCGGCGCTAAGATCCTATTTTTTCCATGCCCGTACACAAGCTAGTGGTTAGGTTCCCTCACAAATATCAATGTATTACATAGTAAACCTGTACAATTCTTGCAAAGTAGGGTAATATGATGATAATGAAGAATCTGTAAATATTAAATATAACCGACCTATGATATATATATGCATCATTATATTGTGTCAATTAAGAGTAATTCCATCTTGGGTTATATATTTGTACACTGGAGTGACCTGAAAGCTATGTGCCTTACCACTACACTTACTGCTAAGCTAGAAGACGAAATGAAACCTACATTATATACCTATTGTAACACTAATATTCCATTGCGATGATGCTGCATCATCGTCGTTATTTTTATTCTTGTTTGACCTCGCTTATCCCAACATTAATTTCTCTGGGGTACTGGGGTAAATAAACAGCTTATACTTTAGAGAATAGGGGAAAACTTTTAAAAATATATTAAAATTTTGCAATTAATGATAATAAATAATCTCTTGCGGGGTCATTCCATAAAGATTACAGATTACATTGTTACGATCCTTTACAACACATACAGTATGGTATACTGTGTTGTGTAGGGAAAATCAAAGATGCCATGGTGTCCTGTTGGAAAAATCCTGGTTTCCTGTGTAGAAAATAGATAATCTGACATGCTGTGACATTCGTAAACAGTGAACAAACACTGTTATTATTTATCATCATGAACTTAATGGTGGATAATGCGGCATTTAAGCTCCATTTCCACATAACAGGTAATTTTCCGGGTATTTATGATTACTTCTCTGGTAAACGCCGACTTTCGTGCATGCATATTAATTCACGGCAACATGAATATTCTGTGCTTTTAGCAGCCAACCCTTTTTGTCTATTTAAGTAACATTTTAATTTGAAAAATGCATCTGTTGTGGTATAGATGAAACCCATTACGTATGTATTATGTATTCAAAAGGCATTATATATAAAAACTTATAAAAGTCCTATTTCTACTTGCATGATACATATTATACATAATTGTTATTGTATACGGCTACAAATTTTGTACAGACTTCCTATTTACCCCGTCAAATTGTCAGCAGCGGAAAATAAAAGAGGTAAAAAGAATTTTTAAAAATGGTGGAAATGAATTAAATCAAGTGAGAACGGGATGGATTTATTTAAAAAAAAGCAATGTAGCATGTAGCAGCATGTCAATTTACATTACAGAACACTCGTGCTTTTCCAAATCCAAAAACCCACTGTGGGAAAAGCCACGTTCAAGTATGCAGTATTGACTCGTCCTCATCCTGATTTCCAAAAATATATAGTTTAGTTCTTCTGTCAAATCGTAGTTCCAATGTTGCACACTCATTAATAATTTATCCGTGCTACAGCGATTAATCTTGAATCCGAACGCAAATATGGGATAGTGGGGGAAGAAAAACCGAAAGAACACGCTGACGATGAAAAGGAGACTAGAAATCGATCGGTTATCGGAAAGGTAATCAATGAAAAATGTGTGTTGTTGGAGAGATAATATGGGTAAGGTAAACAAACAGTTGTAGATTGTAGTTGCAACTTTGGTTGATTGTGAGTGTATTGATCGATGGCGCACAATTAATGTGACACTTTTCACATACATATTCCCATATATGTCATCGTCATCATCGTCACATTAGCCATACTTAGACACACGTACGTTAAATTTATTTGTGCCCGGCAACGCAGTGTAGTGTGGAGAAGGAAACGGGAAATAAAGTATTGATAATTTTTTTCATAGCAGTCTTTTAGCCTAAACTTAATGGGGTTGGGTGAGATAATTTATACTCGAATTCAGAAATGAGAACACGATACATGTCATGCACAAGTTTCATGAAGAGCAAATTAAAGTGTTAACTTTTTCAGGAAGTACACAACTTCTTATAGGCCGCACTTGCCACACAATGTCAAAATAATCATGATTTGGTTATGGAAATGGAATCCAGGTTGACGAAAACGTTCGTGGAACAGGAAGTAAGGAATTTTGTAGTTTCATTAAATAAGTATGTGGCAATGTTCACACAACCACTCAAAGTGATTTTTCACTCTTATGGTAACATGATTGAAAGGAAAGGTCACCCTTAACGAGGAATCGATGTAAAAAGCTTTTAAAATCTACTGACATCAATACGAGAAATCTACAAAAAAGAACGTCAAAAGGCAAAGCTTTTGCAAAGTAGGTCAGAATAGAGTTCAAAGCAACTTCCAAACCACCATTCCTATCAAGCCTACATACATATCTGAAATTATTACCCATAACGAGACTGGATACAAACGTTCATTACCATAAGTGAAGAAATTCGGAGAATTTTAACATGGATGCTCAGTTTTATTTGTCCCTGCCACCATACGATAATAATATTTGTAGATGTTTGTTTTCGGGTTCACATTTTGGATGAATTAAATAAAGTATACGTAAAGGGTAAAAAATTTCAGGAGAAAGTTATCGCTGAAACGAGAGATTCACACGAAATGTTTGGATACCATAGTGACGTGACATGACATTGTGAGGAGATTGACACCTCCAAGTATTATTTCATGTTGCACGACAACCAAACACTATTATTGACATGCACAAATGTCAAAATAGTAACGAGTCAAGCAATGCACAGAGTTGACTTGCACGGAATTTCCATCAAAACACGAACGACAGAGTAGGAAGTTGTGTTAAGAACACGATGCATAAAATTGGTAAGACGACAAGGCACCACGAAACAATTACGTGGTAACGGGTTCGTTTTAGGACGAAGTTGAAGATTCTGCTGAATAGGTAGTAATTTTATTTATCAGTGGTTTGGTGTGTCTATGCCATTGTGGAAAAAATGTAGGTTGCTGCCGTATACCTGAAGTTTGTAAGCGATGCTGTTTTATACTATTAAGAGGAACACAGTTTCGTAAGTTAAAATTTAATTGGTCCAAAATATTTCATGGCGTAACGGTAAATCAATGACGGATGACGAAAAATGATGAAGGCCAGATACTATACACACCGACACTAGACTAAAATGGCACAGTCAACCAGACAGATGGATTATGGCAAGAATTTAAAAGCGTTTTCTACCTGAGGATTTGGTGCTGCCATTCCATTTTGCGGATAACTCCGGTGAACTGAAATAATATTTGCTGAGATATTACGGTTGAGAGCCAATTACCCAGACACTGGTGTACGGCAAAATAACAAGTTCGTCTGATAAAATCATAAACCTACGAAAATTTCAAACCTGTTTTTCTCTGAAAAAATACATATCTGGTAAACAAACACAAAAAAGACGTAGAAATGACAAATGAGGTCAGCAAAACACAGAACTCGTGGTGGAAATCAATTTCCTTTTTATTTTCTCTGTTCTATTTCTTTTTAATTCTAGATGACATTTCACTATATCCTTTCCTCCACGTCAGAAAAGTCCCAAACTTTCCACCTCCACGCCAGGTTTTATACCTCCAGATATAACAACAAAGAAAGGAAAATATGAACAAAAATGAGATAAATCAAAGTAGTATTAAGGCAGCGAAATCAAAAGAAATGGAATGAAAAGAGAACTATATGTGCACATGTACATGAAAAACTGAGAAAATCTCCCAAAAAAATAAATCAGAAAGGACTGAAAGTAAGACTCGTTTTTCCTCTTTTACAAACGTCTGCTGCTTGTGTCTCTGCGTTTGTGAATGTTTACTTATGGCCCTACAATAAACTAATAAATTGGACCAGACATGTTCAATCTCTTTTGTTGTTCACTTTCTCTCGATAGCCCTTTGGCTGTGACATCAAGAAACTCACTCGTCGTCCTCTCAATTTATTAATTTTGTTTTTGGCAGAAAAAGGAAATTTGGATAATAAAAAAAAGAAATCTCCGAATCGCAGAAGTCAATGATTAAATTATCCACCAAGTATTTCGCCAGAAGGGATGCCTAGCACAAGCATCTGTGTTACTGTAAGACTTCAATATTATTAGGTATATCAACAAGGCTCGCCGTCTCATTTCCTGTTTTGAATTTCCCTCTTATCTCTGG